>JXSR01S073909.1:65963-78250 GCA_000969725.1 Ophiothrix spiculata | reverse complement strand
GGGGGCAAAGTTTGACCCCCTGTAAAATGAGCTGTGTGTACTTTTTTATAGGGGTCCAGCTTAGGGGAGGTGGGGAATACTAATATGTGTCTGAAAATCACTAAGAGATAAAAATAGCAGAGATAGCCCTTTTTTACCCCGTGCTCCCCGGTTATAAGACGTATTTGGACTTGCAAAATTTTCATAACTTTATGTACCTTTCTGAGCCAAAATAATGAATAAAAGGCAATGTTACCGGCCCCAAATCTTTCAAAGTAAAGAGTTACTTCGTTCCGACATCGGAAGTGCAGATTTCAGATATGCACCTGTTTTTACTCATAACTCATACAGACACTCAAATTTCACCATTAAAGTGATAAAGTGGCTTCTGAGGGTTTTTTTCCCCACTGAATGGACCATGGAAAATAAATGGACAGAACTTAGGTTGTTTTGAGGGATGGTTGGCAAAATATTTTTGGGTATGCTAGACAAACAAAATTCTTAAAATTGCAGTATATACTAAAATTAGACAATTTCATTTTTAAATAATGCATTTAGAATGAATAAAAAAATTACTTTTGTATTCAAATAAACTGGAATGTTTTATTTAAAACCCCGATTACAGCCAAATTATACTCCTTTAAAAAAATTGACTCAGAAGTGTAGTTTTTTTTCTTTAAAAAATTATTTACCACCATTGTCAATATTTCTAGGGAGATGCAGCTGTACCTCACCAGTACCCCTAAGGTCCCCTGCAGGGTCCATCGCCCAGGACCTTTGCTTGATTTTACTAAAAATATAGATTGCACTCACTTGAGTAAATTGGTATTGAACATGACATATCAGGGGCGTCGGAACCGTGTATGCCATGTGGGCTTTGACCGTGCCAATTTTAAGCCAGAAAAAGATTTTTTTTTTTTATTTAATCTGATGCATTATAGTCCTAGCATAATTAATCACAACATAGTTCTGCGTGAAATCGTTCTAGTATCTGTTGTCTTCTTGGGCTTAGTTGTTTCCTTATTTTTGATATCTAAGGGGCCCAGGCTGTACCACTTTTACCGATGGCCACACCACTTTAAATTTCCTTCTGAAGCCCCTGTGATATATTACTTGTAATATTTACCCTATGAAATGGTTGTTTCTGTAGTTTATGGTAGAAGCCAACCCCTTTCGACCCCTGGACCCTTGGCCGGAGGGGCTCCCAAAAGATTTACAAAGGTTGGCAAGCTTGTACATATTGCATTATGTTTAAAATTGAAATATAAGTTGCGTATATTTTATACATTTTATTTCATCCATTTTAGCATGCTTGATACCCTGGGTGTGATTTTCAACAAACTTGGCCATGTTCTTGAACGGTACAAGTCGACATTCCTTCATCTCATTACCAGTCTGGTTGCTAGCTACAATAAGATGCTGGATCAAAGAAAGGAGGTATGTGAACTTTGCCAACATGTATGAGAGTGCTGGTAAGAATTCAGGATATGATTGGAATAAAGAATATAGACAATTATTTGTTTGAAGTATACATTTTTGTTTATAAATGGAAATCACAAATTTGAAGACAATCACTGTGATAATTTTTCACAACAGATGCAGTGTTACAGAACCAGTTGTTTGTCAATGGTGTGATAATTTCTAACAAAATGCTTGAGTGGGATCTAAGTGTGAGATTTGCGCTTTATACACAAAACGCAACGCATGAACTTGTTATTTACACATTGTATTGCTGGTAAGCGCTGAACAACATGAAAACTACCGCAAAATAAAAAAGAGTACTCCAAAACCATGGGCCTTTAGTCAAGAACCTTTTTACTGTTTAGTTATTCCACATAATGTTGATTTTTCGAATAGTTCCTACTGAGAGAATTTTCTTATTGTTAACTGGTCAACTTCAAGGGTCAAGTTGATAATAAATCAAATGAAAAAATATCTGAAGAGTAAATTACATGGGGTAAAATCCTAAAAACATTTGTCATAACTTAACATAGCAAAATTTGGTAACATCATATATGACGCCTTAGCGCCCCAGATAGTCGGTGACCCCTATTTTTATTGCCGAATTTTGAAGTCTGAGCTATAATTTACATATTGAGAAAAAAAATATGTTGGTAAGAATTCAACATGGTGATGTGTGATGAAGCCATTAGGTTGTGAGCAAGAGCATTGCCAATCAGAATTCCAAGTTGCCTTGTTATCAGGGATAGCGCTGAGATCTGAAATCTTAAAGACCTATCACAACTTTGCTATATGCAAGAAACAGTCCAAATAATATGGTTTCCAAACAAAATGGTCAATTTTGGGCTAATTTTGGGCCTTTGGGTAGACACAAATCCAAATTTTAGGGGTCTGATTGCCCAAAACATTGTCATTGGACCCCTTGTAGCGCTATCTCTGACTTGTTATCACAAATACTCAAAAGTGTGGTGCTCCTGTGTGTCGTGCAAGCAATAAACCAAAAGAATTAAAAACAAGAGTCACTGTGACATTAACGGAAATTGAATTAACTAAGTAAATTTCAATGTTGAAGATAAGTTGATACGCACTCACCGAAACTGTAGACCATGCATTTCAGTTAAGTGTTGTTGGTTTGGCAGTGATTTTGAGTGCCACATTAATGATTGAAAGAAAGATTCAACATTGAATAAGCAGTCCATAAGCACTCCATCATTCCATCCCTGTGCATTCCAGCTATGCTATTGGTTTGCAATGGATGTGGGTGCTACAGAAAGGATCAGTTTGGTGACATTACCATTAAGAAGAAGTCAAAATAAATATCTTGATTTTAGGAGCTTTTTAATTTTATATCAGTAAACAGTGGGGCTTGCCGCATGGGAGTTGTCATTGACATTTTTGAAATGCAGATTGTGTATAGCATGTCGATCTGACTATACTGTAGTGGCACCCGTTTACATGCGAGTAGATATCACACAACCACATAAGCACAGGCATTTTCACTCGGGTGATCGTTTGCAGAAATCCAGTTTAATCTAGATGCATCTAGAGATGTTAAGTTCATATGAGTGCAGATTTAGTATGCCTGTGTGGAGAGGCCCAGTATATGATGCCTCCTGGGTAATTGCCTCTTGTTGTGCACTTGTTGCTGTCCTATGGAAATATTGCCTGATTTATACAATTGGCAATCATTTCATGGAAAGAATATGCAAATTTATACTATTTTGCATTTTACCAGGAATGTGAATGAAGAATAAAATTTAGATATTCACTAAAAAAACAAATTTACTTTTCCAACAGATCCAGCCATTCAGCATCAATCAACTGAAGAACCTACGCCAAGTAGGCAGTCAGCTATTGGTCAGCTTCTTTGAACATTTTGACAAGTATCCATTTTCAGCCAATGAGATTGACTGTATCTTTGAGGCAGCAGTGTGGCCCCATGTGGAGAAACTAGCCAATGAGAGTCTTGCTAGTCCAACCACACTGCTAAAGCTGTTTGCGGCATGGAGTAGGAATCCCAGGTATTGTTTTCCTTATTTCTTTTGTTTCATATTTCAATATCACAGGGATGTGAGAGTTCCTCTTTTCAGCTGATTTCCTCATTTTTGAAAATTTTCTTGTGTTAAAATTTCAGCTTTTTTATTCATTTTCAGCCTGTTTTTGACCTTTTTCCTGACTTTACGACACTTTTCCTCGTTTTTGTAAACTGGCCTCTCACACCCCTGATATCAAGAATGTTATTCTTAAAAAAAAGAAGAAAGATGAAAGAAAAACCCTCAAAGTATTTGTTCCTTATGTCAGTTTGTTTTGAAATGTTTCTTCAGGTGACAATTAGAACAAATTCAAGAGCTTCGACCCAAGGCTGGACACTTTAAAGTCAATAATGGAAATGTATGAAAAAAGAGAGCTTTTGTACTTGATAACTTTCTCAAAACTTAATTTAAAAACATTATTAAACAAAATTAATTTAGCGCGAAAGTAAATGCACCGCGAAAATTACTGTGTATTTGTTATTACAAAGGAAATTCAATACTCGGCCAATGTTCAAGTGTGAGATAAAAAAAAAAATGCGCAAAAGGGTCCGAAATTAGCCGTGCGCGAAAATTACTGAGCGCAAAAATATTGGCGTTTACAGAACATGGTACCAAGTATAAAGTTGTGTTTCCTTGGCGAAAGCCTAGACAAGGTGGCTTTTTTTGCATACTACAATGCTCTTCCTTTTGTCATCTTAAGCATATGAATTCGAAATCTTAGCCGTCACAACCAATCAAAATAAATAGTGTACTTGAATAAATGCATTTTGATTTTGTATTGATTCACACAGATACCACTGCCTCCTAGCTAAGCATCACCCAGATAACAAGGATGTGACAGCCATTCCCAACATCATAGCTCTACTAGCATCACCAACCGTGTCTCCAGGCGTAGTCACCATGGTGATGGACCTGGTGGAATGCCTCCTGATGGAGCCAGACTATGAGGCACAAGGAGAGGTGCTTGCTTTGCCTGTGAGGAATATGAAGGAGATGAAGATCACAAATGAAAGCCAATTTGCAGGTATGTTAAGGTAGTTCAAATTTTCACAGAATGTGTAGATGATGAAAGAAACTTGTATTCCAAATTTCGATTTGTTCTGTCAAAGCATTTTAGAGTTACGCTATTTTTTTTATTTTTCCCATAGACTTTATTCATGGCATATTTGACCACCATGAAAATTTCACCAAATTTGTCAAATTTCTTTAAAATATTTTTTTTCTGTGGCAGTGACGATTTTTTTCTGTGGCAGAAACGATTTTTTTTCTTTGTATTGCAAACTGATCACAGATTGTCATAAATTTTGATTTAGGCCAAAAAAAAAAAAAAGAACTCTGTCTCAGGTTCAACTTAACTAAAATTAAGTTTTTAGGTCACTATTTTTTTTTTCATTTTTTTCCTCTCGATGTAAGAAAAAAAAGCAAAATATCTCCTGAAAACCTTAAAAAAAAAAGAAATGCGGTAAAATTCGCGGGAAGCTGAGACAGAGTTCTTTTTTCCTTTGGCCTTAAAGAAATTATTTAAGAACGCGAGACTTCTGTTTCTACTTCCCAAATTTTATTGCGTTAATTTCTAGAAACACTGAATAGCCAGATTTCTCAGAATTTTCATTCATACTTCCCATGCTTCAATTTTAACAAACAAGGTGTCAAATGAAAGCTTATCAAGTTTGCAACAATCTCTCATTGGCTTTTAGAATTAACGTGTTTCTAGAAAATTGTATAGGTGTTTGAAAATATGCCTAAATTTAGGAGCTAAAAAAACATTTTCCTTGATAACACTTTATGGCAAAAAGCCCACGAGAAAATTTAGCTATTGTCAAATTCAAAAAATAAAGAAATTGGCCGAATATTATAAAACTTATCAAATGTTACCATTGAATAATTTTCTTTAAATGGAAATAGGATTTTGGTTCCCATTCCCAAAAACTTTTCACTTTATAGCTAATTTTCTGATATGTGTAAATAGCCGTTCAAGCTACCTTAAATAAAATAAATACAATAATAAATTACCCCCTTGAATAGTGCATTTTCTGATTAATTTGGGGCTAAACGCAAACATTTATTCAATTACAGATAGAATACAGTCAGCTTCCTTTACAATATCTGTTTAGATGGCACTTTGTTACCATATTCCTAGTAATTTCCCACATAAGGCTTGGGTCAACAAAGCAATAGAGTTTGATTCTGGGGTAGGCCTTCAAATGGCATAAACCGTTTTCAATCAAATTTTGAGAAAGAAAACCTTTCCTAGACTCAAAAAAGCAAAAAATTTCACATTTCACAAATGCAAATTTTAGTTAAGCTTTCCAGAAATTGTTGGGACAAAAATTATGATTTTTGGCATTTTTTTGCCAAAATAGACATTTTTGGTCAAAAACTGATATCATCATCATGTTCAGAGTAAAAATCCACTTCTAAAAATGTAGACTTTTATATAGTTTATGCAGTTAGTTTTAGATTTAGACTACAAAAACTGTTATGCTAGTTGAAGGTCTACCTCAGCCTTAAATGACTTGCCCAAGGACATAACTCATTGGCTGTAGTGGGGCACAAACTCACATCCTACTGATTATTATGAGTCCTGTGTTGTCCCGCTAGACCACACAAGCTCCATAGATTTGTCGTCAGACACAGGGAACTTAGTGTGTATTTCTTGAAGTGTTACTCTTGTTGAAAAGGAGTCTATGTCTTGTGGGGTTAAATTTTTGGGTGTTAAAATCTTGTGGGGTGAAAATGATTTGCTGTCATTCAAATTTCTATTGTTAATATCTGTCAATCAAAGCAATTTATGACATTCCAGAGAAATTCTTTCAAACATAAATGGTTTGCATAAATTTCTTTTGTTTGACCCTGTAACATGAGCTTGGTAAAGCTAGCTCTGACTAAGCCATGTATTTTCCACTGCACGCCATAACCTCACTGCTTAGTCACTAAATTGATTTGGTCACTGGATTTATATTGGTCAGAGGATTTAGAGAATAAAGATAAGATTTATTGTTTTGCCTGTCGTCTATCGTCTCATAATGGATGGGCGTACATTATTTTGAGTAATGGGTGCCCCCGCAGGGGGTGCCCATTACGAAAATTTGAGTCATTTATAAACCAAAAACGATGTAAAATATTGCCTAAAACTGTAAACATTATCATTGGAAAAACGTACACCCCTATTCAAACATGAAATATTCCAAACCCAGTAAAGCTGTTCGCGCCGGATGTGTGCGTATACCTGCATCGCGCCGTGATTTTGAACGCGCGGCTCCACTGCGTTTCACGCTGAATGCACTGTCATCTATCGTCTCATAATGGATGGCCAAACTTCCTTATTAGGAAGTAAAATCGCACTCAGTGACTAAGAATTAATGAGTAAAGGAGAAGGGTTAGTCGAGGGATCTGGGCAAGATCTAGGTAAAGCTCATTATTGTCCATTTTGCCGAGTATAGGAGTGATATGACCCTGTCTCAGACTGCTTACGTTTTATTGTCATTCATGCATAAATTACATAGCATAGATTCTGTATGATAGGACATTGCCATTACCAAGAATAGTAAAAATTGGAATTGGCACTTAATTAAAACACTATGTTTATGCTATGAAATAGTTGGCATCTTAGTTGTTGCTCTTGGAGGGCAGGTTATTGTGCCTTAAACATTTAAAGGTACATGTGCAACACTGTGAACAGCTAGTTCAATTTGTGGGCACAGTTTGTGTGCAAAATTCAATGCGCAAACTGCATGTTAGTTAAGTCAAGATTTATGCACTCTGGACTTCCTTTCCAGTGTGTTTCCGAAAATAAATCTGGAGATGCAAATAAATTGAGGTTATCATAACATTGTAAATTCATTATTAAGGTACATTCTGCACTCTACCAATTCCATATTACACATATTTACCCTGTGTTATATGGCTAGTTAAGGGTGCTATATGAAATGTGTGATAGCCCTGTCTTGTTGTGGTTACATGTAATGTAACTCACGATACTGGCAGCCTACCTACATGCACATGTAATATTCTTAAGAGATGTCAAAAATGATTAATTTACATTAGGAAAAAGTGTATAGTGATTTACAATAATTTCATTTTTGGTATATTTTTCTCCCATTTTTGTCCTAGTGGCCCCGTCATTTGGTACCAAACTGCTCTTTCCACATGTGGCAGCCATCTTGGAATTTTTGAGTTCCTCTGTAAAGGTCAAGGGTCAGGCTATACAAAAAGGAAAAGGAGAGCTACCTATGAGAGAGCTGAACATTTTGTCCAAGTAAGTCAAGCTGAAGTTGTATTTTTGATTTGCAAATACCAGACTCTTTGTAAAAAAAACCCCACAATATTTGATTATCAATTCTACACTAAAGATATTAAATACCCAGTATCAGTAAACCTCACAAATGTGAAGTTAAAATCCATTATCCTTTAGTGTACATAATTTCAGTAATATCATTGGTCAAACATATTAAAACAAAACCTATATTCATGGTTTTCAGAAATAAAGATATACCAAGCCCAGAATATATCCCGTATTCCGTGACTCATACACAAACCCTATGTTGCTAGTTAACTATTGAACTGAAAATGTGTTTATGAGCTGCTGCGGAAGAGCGCATTGCATATGTAATGCTGCATTTATGCAGTGGACACGAGCGTACACGTGCAAATCAATACGCTCTTATCCAGCCAAGTGCGCATCACAGTTGTAACTCACGGTTTGTAATGCTTTGTTTTCAATTATTGTTTTTGGTTGTAGGTTTACCGAGATTACAAAAATTATGTACATTTAAAGGATAATTTTGTTGCTCCCTGCTTGTTCTTACGAAATACGGAAAATATCTAGGGTCTGGTGCCATATTACCGACGGCCTCATGGAATATGGCACGGCTGAATTGAATATGGCACCAGACCCTAGATATTTCCCTGTACTTCGTGAACAAGCAGGGGGTAACTAATATGATTCAGGTGTGTCAGACAAGTTTATAGATGTCAAGATTTTGTCAAGAATAGCTCTGATGAAATATGAAGGCCGTCATTAATCTTCAGGTGGTATGGCTCTGTAAGCAGTTCAGGATGTACAGCCTAGGTTCGAAACCTGGATGGTCAGTGATTTTTCTCTGACTGTCATTTATGTTGTGTGGCTGGTTGGTTTAAAATTCATGCAAAATGTAGCTTGCAAAGTACACCGTGTATTTTCATTCCAATCTACATATTTCTGATTAGCTAGGTTGAATTATAAAGTGTATGAATACAATGAATTTTTGAATACAGTAATATTTTAATATCTCTTTCTATCACTGATTAGGGTGAGCACGTACATCCAGGACCCTGAGCAGTGCAGTGTCCTGATAACCCTGCTACTACCCTACCTGCAGAAGACCACAGAAAAACACCAGACGATTGAGCTAGATATACTACGCACCATATGCAATGTCATCAAACTCATTGAGGAGCCTAGCAGTTTTCTGATGTAAGTACCCTGAGCAGTGTAGTGTCCTGATAACCCTACTACTACCCTACCTCCAGAAGACTAGGCAAAAACACCTTACCATTGAGCTAGATATACTACAGACCATTTGCAATGTCATTAAACTCATTGAGGAACCCAGCAGGTTTCAGGTGTAAGTTTGAGCTGATAAAAT
This sequence comes from Ophiothrix spiculata, assembly GCA_000969725.1. Taxonomy (NCBI): domain Eukaryota; kingdom Metazoa; phylum Echinodermata; class Ophiuroidea; order Amphilepidida; family Ophiotrichidae; genus Ophiothrix; species Ophiothrix spiculata. Next base: position 69,150 of record JXSR01S073909.1, on the reverse strand, counting down.
GATGAAAAATGACTTCATTGTCACCCTTGAAGCCTAAATCTTGTTAGGCTTTAAATATGTCATTCATAAGACCAATAAAAATTGTTAACTCATTTTTGTCATTCTTGATCTGTCCTCTTTGTCTTGTTTTGTTTTGAATGATACTACTGTAAACTCAGTCCTTGCAGAACTTGAATAAGCATACAATAGTAAATCATTGTATAAATCATTTGCCATTAATCATGTCAATTTGACAGATTAAAAGTGGTGGAGTTATTATTTTTGCTCTAAATTTATTTTCTCAAGTGGTTATTCTTATCAATTATACTCTATTCTACAGACCAATTTCCAAATTGTTTTACCGCCTCACCCTGCGACCCTCGAGAGCAGCTGTGTGTGACATTTTTGCTGCCATGGCAACAACAGACCCCATCTTGAATGATGTATCCAACACAGTCATGCTACTCAATGCATGGGATAGGAAGAGATTTGAAGAGCCAGACTTCAAGAAGAGACTAGAGGCATTCAAACTAGCCAATCAGAGGCTTGCTGCCATGCAAACCATTGATGTGCAATATTTGACCCCTGTGATTTATAATAGTTTCTATTTCATCATGAAAGTAAGTACAACAATATTGTTGAATAAATACAAAAATTGTAATCTGAAATAAGAGTTTCTTTTAGCAATGCAAGTAACTCTTTGAAATTATCAGAACTTTTTGCAAGTCATTTCCTGTGTCAATTGCTATAGAATATTTAATTTGCTGTTTGTCTACTTCAGCACTCAACGAAACCATCTACCATGCATGTGCCTATTGGTCTGGTGGGGTAATGAGTGCAACAGTAAAGTGTAGTAGTCTGCAATTACTTCTAAACAAACAAAATTGTTTGGATGGAACAGAGGACTACCAACAATGTTAAAACATTTTAAAGTGAACTAAATTTGATGCTTGCTTGCCTGCTTTGGGGTCTTTTAAAGATGGATTCTTGTGACAGCTCTCTATTTGTCTGTCTAGCATACATTGCCTAATGTTATCCTTCATTAGATGCCTAAATTTGATTAACAAATTGTTACTTTGTAAAATGATACTCCTGAAATAAAATCTTGGGTATCAATATTGTTTCAGAGTAGTGTCACTTTGTAGAGTGTAAATGCAACATATCTGACCGCTCCTTTGCAGATCTAAATTGTTGCTAATTTTATAACTGCTGTAATATTTACTCGCCCAAAATAATTGAATTCATTTGTTTGTAATTTGTTGACTTCCAACCAAAACATGGAACTAAAAGCAAGAAATCTACTAGTGTGCCACACTATGCCTACAGTATGATACACTAGTTATCTTGCAGGTTGATGAAATATCCTTGCCAGGTTATGTAATATTTTAGCTGGTTGTTATCATCAACAGATCTAATAAAAAAAGAAAAAAACAATATAAAAGTTACCAAGGTTCCCTGTGCGTCCTTGGTAGGAAAAAAAAAAAGAAATACATTTGATTCTTGATCAAAATCATCCTATTTGTTACTTTTTCAGGTTGAAGAGATGTCTCTGCGGGATAATGCTACCAATTTTTTGACTGCTGTCATCAACAAATTAGCCAAGGGATCGTATCCCATGGAAATATTCAACGTTCTTATCATCCAGAAGTACATTCCATCCATAAGGCAAGGGTTTCGACTCAAATCAGAGGTAATATTTAACTAACTGATTAGATAAACGTAACTATTAATTGAAGGCACCACCTTGGGAATCATCAATCTAGGAAAGGTGCCTTCAATGTTTACCTTTTAAGAAGCATGAAACTCATGAATAGTAGCTTATATTTTAATAGCTCTTTTATATCTATAAGTACTGGGGCCGATTTCACTAACATAAAGCGATGATCGCTAACCCCCGTTTTGATCGCTAACTCCAAAAATGGTCGGTAAATTGTTAAAAATTTCATGCTATTTAGCAATTATTTCTGGAGTTAGCGATCAAAACAGGGTTAGCGACCATCGTTAAATGTTAGTGAAATCGGCCCAGGGTCTGTAAGTACTCTTTTGTAAGAATTGCTTAACCATTGTCGTGATTTTTAGTTAATTTATTTTTTTAATTATTGCATGCCATAACTTTGGTGTTTCCTCAAAATTGTTGATAGACAGGATACAGGATTGATGATATTAGCAATCCTGTGTTGAAGAGCTGAAGATTGTGTAAGCAGATAAATGGTTAAATAGAGAAACAAATTTAACAAGTATGCATTTTTCATGACTCGTCTGTATTGTTTTGTAAGATTTTTTCTTTTGATATGCTGTTTTGTTGAATTTTAATCATAATTGTAAAACACCTTTCAGAAAAAAAATGTTCTTTAAACTAACAACAAAGCATGCATTCATTTCAAAGGTTTTTTTAGGGTGCAAAGAATCGAAACCCCAAAAATGTAAAGAGGATCTTCCTTAACCATTTGATAAAAGATCGGTCTGTTTGTTGATATAATATGCCATTGATGTGTTCTTGAGTTCAGGTTATGTAAAAATGTCCTGTTATCTACAGGGCATCGTTTATAGGTTGAGTCGACCATTACTCAAACTATGTATTGTTAAGGCCATTTAAAAAAAATAGTTTGTCTCAAAGCTCTCCTCTCCTGAAAAACTAATGCGAAATGCGGTTTTATTTTTATCTATTTTTTTTCCTTTTAGATTTTTTTTTCATGTGTGACAGAAGTCATGAGTGCTATTCTAAATAGGAAAGAGTTCCATATGTACTCCCTCATATATTTACATGTCAGATACAAAATTAATGTTAAGATTGGCCTTTTTAAAATAAGAAACAGAATAAAGAACCAATTTAATTATAAATTTTATGTTGCAAGTAAATATAAAAGGAGTTCATATGAAATTTTTGCCAATTATGAAGAATATTTTTCAAAAAAAATTAAAAACGGCAAAAAAAATATTTTTTTCAACTTTTTTGAAAAAATAATGCGCACACTAAAAGTAATGCGCGCGGGAGCTTTGAGACAAACAATTAATTTTATTTAGCCTTATCTTAGTTCGACCACATTTACAGATGTTGCTTGGATTAGATACGGCTTTTATGTCCAGAAAGATTTTTTTCATTGAAATTATTCAATGACATATAATTTGCATGTTCAAGGTATTACTATGATCACCGCTCTCATTGTTAACAAATTTACCAGTCTTTACTACATTGATAGTCATGGAT
>JXSR01S073909.1:22681-43606 GCA_000969725.1 Ophiothrix spiculata | reverse complement strand
AAAACGACGGTTAAAATTTGGCCCGACCGTGTGCTTTATAAAGTTTTTTTTTATTTTCCAACTCTTATTTGAGGATTTTTCATACAAAAATATACACATATTCACTGAAAAAGTCTTTTAATCAGAAAAATATGATATGATTGACGTAAACTGTATTTACCAATATAGAAGACCTCTTAAGAATCAGCAATTTATTGTTCTTGTAAGTTAAGTTAATTTGTTTTCAATTTTTCCATTCTTTAAGTTTAGTTTCATGTACATTTAATAAAATAAAGCCTACCTACCGACCCTACCTTTTCTGGAGCCGTTATGGACAAACAAACAACATTTTTTGGGCATAAGCTTGTTGGTCTAAGGCCAAGATTCTGCATCATCTCTGTTGCTCTCCATTAAGGTGATGGAAATGGATAAAAGTACTGGCGAGGTATTACCAGTTACCAGACCTACACTAAAGGAATGTTACCCCTCGACAATACACACACTGTAGTGGAGTCTAACCAAGTGCTAACAAAAAGGAAATCGGACCAAGACTATTAGGCAATAAGCTTAAGCATCAACTTGATGTATTGATCAATGTCTTTATTTAATATTTTGTGGACTGTATGCATTGTATTTATCATATTTGTCCGACCGAAGTATTTCTTTTAAATCTTTTAGTCTGTAATTTAAATTTATTGCTGGGTTATCATTAGGTTATTTGCCATCATCATCTACAGTTGTGTCTAATTGTTGCAGGTTTTGATACCTAAACTTTGTTATGGCTGGGTTAAATTGAACTTGATTCATGGTACTAACTCAAGAATCCTTAAACCTATGCCTTTTTCCTAGGTGACCTCAGCCAGCCTGAGATGCCTGACATGGCTTCTACGATATCCTCTACCGTCGGTGGAGAAGAAAGCTGCAGACTTAACCAAAATGTTGTTTGTCCTCCTCAAGAATTATGCTTCCGCTGGAGCTGTCAAATCTGGATCCAGCAGTTTTGATTTGGTAGTGAACTGTTTCAAGGTGAGGTGTACTTTTCAGTTATTTGCTAGGATCCATAGACTAATTCTTGTGCTCTGTTATCACACAAGACCCGTTGTGATATAAAATCTGATCTAAAGGGCACATAATTTAGCAAACAATTCCTGCTTTTAAATTATACATGCCTAATTTTGTCTGTCATTTACCTACCAAATTGCAACCAACATTTGTGTGAGGAGATTATTTTGCAAATTCAAAAAAATAAGTTGATGACAAAATGTTTGACAAACTAATCATTGCAAATTGCATTAAATCGTATATATATTTGGTGATCCAGAGATGTTCATTTTTGGTACCTTTTGACAAGTGTGATGCTGTTTTCATACCCTTATAGTAATTGAAATTATTAAATTTCCTACAAGTCATGAAACTTTGAACCCAACAAATGCATGGAGTAGATGAGCGTATATGACCTCACATAGTACGAAAGACTTTCTTTTCATGTGATCACCACTTCAAACAACCAATCAAGACACGTTGAGTGCATTTTCGATATCACACAGGCATTGATCATACACATCCTGTAGATTTGATTTGTAGCAAAATTTAATGATTTCAATCATAGTTTTGTAGCTTTGTTGTTGTACTTTGTCACATTCTGTAGAAACTTGTCACTTCCAGTTGTCATTACGGCAAGCTGCATGTCTCCCATAAAATTGATAGTGACATCAAATTGTTGTACAAAAAGATTTTTAAATTTCAATTGAATTTAACTTACTAAAGCAACAAAACTGCAAGCTACATTTTTCTTGTTTGCTGCTGCAAAACAAAGTGTGAAACAAACAGATGATAGAGCAACAAAGCAACTTGTATAAAAGCAGTACCTACACTGCCGCTCTAAAGTATTTCCTCACAAAATCTTTATTCAGCCATATCTCAAAAGGTGTTTATCCGATTTTCATCATTTTTTGACAGAGTCTATATTGTATAATTATCGAAGTAACTATTCCAGAATTGCATTCATTGCATTTGAAAATATGGCATGTAATGCATATTACTAACTTTCGTCTTAGTTTATATACATTTCTGTGCATTTGTTTTAAAAACTTACAACCTTGAAATATTCTATCCTGTTACAAGGTAATAATGGGGTTATGAAAAATTGATTACTTGCATCGTAATGAGATTTGAACTTGTGGTGTATTTGTTTATGGTCCATGAAATCAGCCATTTTTATGGCAATGGAAGATCAAATATTAAAAGAAGCATCAATTTATTCATATTGAATAGATAAGTTACCTATACTTGTATGAATCTTTGATGATTCTAGGTCGTTTAATATAAAAAAACAATGTTTTTGACCGTTTTTAATTGTGCGCAAATACTTTAGAGCACAAGTGTAGTTTATGTAACCTTGGTTGTCCTTTTTTTTAGGGGGGTGGGGGTAGGAATTATGAAATCACTACTGCTCACATGTGGGAACTTTTGTCCAACTTTTGTTACACAAATTAATTCTTTAAATTAAATCAAATTAACTTAACTTTTGTGTTTTTTGTTTGCCATTTTCAGGCTCTGACCGTGCTGGTCCGAGATGTGAAGCAGCATTCCATTGATGAGGAGCAACTCAAGGTGTTGCTGACTTATGCTGAGGAGGATATCCATGACATCAACAGACAGTCCACTGCATTCGGTCTACTCAAGGTATAGGAAGGAATTTTAAATCAATTCTTAAAAGGACATTGGACAAGTTCAGCATCATCCCAAAACTTTTCCCCAAGCATTTTGAGATTTTTGCATCATTTGAAGTATTAGAAGTAATAATGACAGCATGCAAAGTTTCATAGTCAAACTCAAACTCTATATATCAAAATATTTAGATATTATTGTATATTTAATTATCGTTGTCGACAAAGATAAATACTGTCGCTATAGTTGATTTTTTTTTTAAATTGGCCTTTTCAGGAGATCTAATGCAAGCTCGAAATGTCTTTTGATTTATCTGCAATCTATGCTGTGAATGTTTTACAAACAAATGTTGGTCTCTTTCTTGATTTACAGCATCAATAGATACATTTATAGAATAGCCTCATACCTAAGAGCAACAAACAAAATAAAATTCAAATTTTAGACTTTCCTGAAAGTTTAGATCAACATTTTCCTGATATCTGGTAATTAACTGTTATTTTCTAACATATGAATTGTAAATCATCCTCAAATGAAATTTTAAATTTTGTCCGATGCCCCTTTAAACAAGAAAAAATCCCTCCTCTGAATGTTCAAGTGTGACCACTAGTATTTGCTTATACTCAGAGTAATGTTGTAATCATTATCATTATCCAGGCATGATTATCTTCAGGTTTTTGCCTGAATTCAGGCAAAAATGCTTGGATCTTCACTGTACAAAGTATTGGGAAATTCACATTTTCAGGCAAAATTACAAAAAGCCATAACCATCCCTGATTATCACTGCAGTTCGACTTCCACCTTTGGCAGGATTAAATCAGTTTTAAAGCTAAACCTTTATTTCAGTCGGTATACACTAACCATGTTCATTCCATTTAGTGTCTAGGTCCATAATGCACATAAAATCATGAAACCATACAAAATACATCATGTCTGACAACTGTGAAATCATCAAACGTTATTTAACCCTTTCCAGTCGAACCATTTTTCCCGCCCCAGGCTGAAGGCATTTTACCTCTAAGAGACTTCAGCATAATACACCTGTTTGAACTGTACAAATTGCCTGGGATAGTGTTTTTGAAGGTCAGAGGCAGTGAGTTCAGTTATAGTTCATTATTAGTTAGGGCGTCTGGGAGACATCCTACGCCTGAGCTGACAGTAATTTAGGGCATCCCCCAGACACCTTACGGCAGGAAAAGGTTAATAGTTTTTTGGTTCCAACTGTTTCATTTCAATGGATAACAATATAAAAGATCAAATTTACGAACACTATGCTTAAGATCAGAAAATGATTTACTATTGCTGCATTTGTTACCTCTCTCCCATCAGGCTATTCTGTCCAGGAAACTGATCATTCCTGAGATCCACGATGTCATGAAGAAAGTGCGTCAGCTGTCGGTGACATCACAGATCCCTGCCGTCAGACTGCAATGCAGACAGGTAGGAGCTAGGGGAACCTTTGTTCAGGCAAATGGACAAATTTAATATGTGTCAAATCTGGTATGATTGTACCTAATCAGTAAATGGTGTTAGGTTTTTGCTTGTTTGTTTCTGACGATTTTATGGAAGATCCAAAGATGACATTATTTTAGTTTAGCTAAAAATTTTCTCCTTGTGGTTAATGGTTTTAAATAACATCAATGAAATTAATTAGATAATGTTATTTCATTTTTTGCCACAGAGTCATTTGATTTACAAAAGAACAATCATATTTCAAAAAATAAATAAATAAATATGAAACACCAGAAACTGCATTTTTTTGCTATATCTGCAATGCATGTTGGGATTTCTGATTTAGCACAAGGTCAAAAGGTCATGTGAGGTCAAATTTCCTTATTTAGCACATGCATATCCAATCTGACATTTACGTGGACTGTAAAATTGACCTGGGGTGTATAACAAAGGTGATTGTAAGTTCTATTCGTAAGGCTTAAAACGATCGTGGCTACGATTGATCGTAAGATTCATTTCGCTAAAGGTTATGAAAGAATTCGGAGCTACGAAGGAAGATAAGAATAATTGTAACAGATAATGATTGTTAATGGCGTTGGGTTGGGTGTATTTCACAAAGGGTTGCGAACGTTCGTAGGTTTCCAAAACGTGCATAATTACGAAATTATATCGAACAGATATAAAAGGCTTTCACGTCATTTATGCAACGCATATGAGTAGCCACTTTCATTTACTATACTATTTCTTTTTTCTCGCGAAATAAACCATAATTTGAATGAATTCCAAATTTATGATCATATTTACAATGGTTACGATGAGTTAAAGCTGATCGCCGACTTGCACTTACAAAGATATTGATATTTACAAATGCATTTAATCGTAAGTCTTTTGTGAAACAAACTTACGATTGTTCGTAACTTTATGATATAATCCATACTAGGAATGGTGTGTGATACTTATAAACGTTCGTAACTCTTTGTGAAATACACAGGACTGTAATATGATTTCAATGTATTAATAGTACTATGGTTTTAAAGAGTTGTTGAAACATAGAGTGAATGTGTTGTTTAGAAATAATCACATAATTTATAAACCTATTTTCTTTCCATAAGTTATCATTGTCATCATACACCTAAATCATTCCTTCTGTTATGTTGTCGAGTTCTGTTGTGGGATTGATGTTTCTTAGAATTGTGATCGCTTCAGTCAACACAACAGCACTTTGAAGACAAACATATGGTGATACATGCGCAATATAAATGTCCTATATTTTTATATAAATTATGTCGCATAAAGTGGACCAAATTGACGATCTGGATCCTTTGTAATATTTTGCACCCTTTATTCGTTTTTAGGTAATTTACAAGTTCTTGCTGGATTATCCACTGGGGAAGAAGCTGAAAGCTCATCTGGAATTCTTTGTCAATCAGATAGCGTATCCGATGGAGACAGGACGGGAATCTGCACTGGAAATGCTGGCTACCATCTTCTCATCTTTCCCTCAGGTAATCATGTCACGGCCCTGACAGGGATTTTGGCTCATTTCATTATTATTGTTCACATTGCATGACTAAGTGGCCGATAATCAAAGTCGTGACTATTTGTGCTACAAACCACATAACTTTTCCTTCAGAAGCTACATGTAGAGATTGCAATCAATGATGCATAATTTTTAGAACTTTAGTTATTTTCAAAATGGGTTAAATTTTCTTGGAGGAAGTTGTTAAATTTGGTCAAATCTGGAACTAACTGGATGATGTTTGGGACATTTTCCAGATGATGTTTGGGACATTTTCCAGTGCCAATCAAACTTCAGCAATAGTTGCCAAGATAGTCGAAATCGTGACTATTTGATACCAACTATTCGACTATTAGAAAGTGGTAGCCTTGCAATGTGAATTTAAGCTTTGTTTTAAATAATAATTTAAATAATGCTTTTTATTCAGGGTAGCTCCTTCAGTGTTGGATTTAGTTCATGATCACTGATTCTTGAGCGTACACACGAACTAAACCAACCTAGAAAATGTATTGCAAGTTGTGTTAATGTGCTCTGCATTTAAAACACTTAAAACAAATATTACAGGGGTGTAAAATTTTCTCTTTTAAGCTGATTTCCTCTTTTTTGAAAATTTATTCAAGGCCAAATTTTAGCCTTTTCTTTCATTTAGCCCATTTTTAGAATTTGTCAGTGTTTTTCCTCGTTTTTGTACAATCTTCCTCTTTTTTGAAAATAGGTCTTTCACACCCCTGAAATAAGACAATTAGGTAGAAAAGAAAAAGATCAGTTCATATGGTTGAATATGAAATATCTTTTTTCCAACGTAACAATTATTATCCTTCCTCCAACAGAAAGTGTTGTGTAACTATGCTGGTCTCTTCTATGTCCCTATGGGTGCACGCTTGATGAATGAAGAAACTACCAAATGCCGCAAGCTCACAGCACTGGCTATCAAGTCTCTTTTACAGAAGGTAGGATACTTCTAGGTCATTATTAATTCCAGCCGGGAATATTTTTATAGATCTATACTCTGTAAATCTTGAAGTATGCAACAAGAGGCAGATTAACGCACATAAACCAATATAATGACTATACGGGGAGTAAATTAGTCCATATTTCTCGTATCATAACAACATATCAAATTTCATGTCGAAAAATATTAAAATGCAGATAAAACAGATAACCAGTCAGATTGATTCTGATTTCTGGATTGAGGTTCCTGATTCTCTTTGTAAACCACTGCCTGTTTTCAAGCGACAATAGACAACTCATTTGTTTTTGATAATTTTATACACAGATTATCATCTTTTGTCTCCCTGTATTTATGAATTTGGACTTCTCAGTTTCTCTGTCTAGAGGGGTTTTCCTTGGCATTTAAGCTACACTTTTTAGATGATTTCAAAATATTTTGAAAAATGTTCTCCCTTAACATATTCTTTTTTAAATCCTAAAAGGTGTGTATTCTGATCACTTTCACTCACAAAATCAAGTTGGAAATTTTGATACCACATGATAGCTCACATTTTTCTCATAATCCCTGTAAATTTTCTCTCCCATATTATGTTTCATTGAAAAAATCCTAGAAATATCCTATAGGTCACTCTCGGATACATCTTTGCCTGTAGCATTAATTTGGCTCAAGGTGTAGGAATGAAACTTGACAATTTCTCTATGTAGGTGATGACCCTTTATTCAAGTATGGAAAAAGTAGGCCTATATGTTAAATTTTTTCACTAGATCGGAATACCTACCTTTAACCATATGCTTGTATTTGTCACATTTTCGATGACATCAATATTACAGGTTAATGATTTAATCTCAATTATGTGTTTAATTGACCATAGATTGATATTGCCAAGAGAGACGAGTTGTTTGAGATCACCCTATCCTGGCTAGATGGAGATGAGAAGATTACGCATCAATGTCTTGGGGCACAGCTATGTGGACTGTTTGTTGAAGCAGAAGAAGTTGAGACGCAGCGGAGACTGGATTCATTGCTGCCTGTTATATGTGACAGGATTAAGCAACAAAATTATGAGCAGGTATGGCAGAAATAAACTTCTCAAAATAATTTTGGAAACTTTTTTTAGCCGCTTATATATCTCATTTGTTTGAACCTTGTTCGCCTATTTGATACATTATTTGCTTAGCTAACAATCTCTTCTTTAAAATAACACCAAATTTATAACAAGAGCTTGTGATTGACATCATCACATATGTCTTGCCCACAGTAAATATTTTTGGACCATGTTTTTCTAAGATATTGAAATGTCTTATCAGATAAGAGGTAAATTTGGTTAGGAAACTGATTGCACTGAAATGTTAATGGGATCAAAAGTCAATCCAGGACAATTTGATGCAAGAGAAAGGAAGATCTATTAAATTTGATAATGACACTAAAGGTGGTTTCAGACTAGCTGTCGTTGCGGCACACAACGTTGCGGCATACGACCGAGCATTTGCAATTTAGAGTTGTCGTAATGTAGCATGACACATTTGCATATTGCCGCAATGGTCTGTCGCAAGAAAAGTTGAATTTATTCCAACTCAAAATATTGTGTCTTTGCGACCATCACAACAGGGATCGATGATCGATATATCAGCTTGTCGTGCTTGTCTCAAAAAAATTTGCGAACATCACGACAGGCTAATCGATATATCGGCTTGTCGTACGGCAAGGAGATGACACAAGGTTGAGTTTGCGCACTTTAAATTTTTGACGTCACGCTGGCCGTACGACCACACGACAGGCAAGTCTGAAACCAGCTTAAACCCAAGATTGTGTATTTCCCTTTCACTGTATAGGATGCACCTGATGATGATGAGGATGAATCCATGACTGCAGACAGGGAGAAAGAAGAGAGGCATTCGGACCATTTGTTGTTTCATCTGCTGTCCACTCTAGCTAAAATCCTGCAACACTGTGCCATGTTACGCAGCAAGGAGTATGTGGTAGTTCTGAATGCAATTTGGGGTATGTAGTGCTGTATTGCTCATTTCTACAGATTTCTATTTCAATACTTTACACCGTATAATACCTAACAGGGAAGGTCAAAATGAACTGTGTGTAATGGGGTTGGTTGGTTGACATGTGACACACTCCAACAGAAGGTACTTTTTGACAGCTTAGATATTTTTGACATATGAAGTGTTGAAGTTGAAAAATTTGGTGGTGTGCCAATTTTGAGTTTAGGACAGAAAAGTGTTTATTCAAGTTTAAATCATCAATTGCTTTGCAGCTCAGAAGAAAGAATAAAAATGTGTATTGTGTATAATATTTGTTGGTATGTGTGTCTGAGCATTTTGGTTCCATCATTTTTCTGTAAAATTTCTAGAAAACATTATTTTTACAAAAGTACACATCAGCCTATGCAATTTTCCTTAAATCTTAGAAACAAAGTATCTCACACCTTTAAGGTTGATTTGTACTGTGATTGGTCGCTCCTAGTCCCAGGTGTGCGTAATAAAAGCCATGCAACCACAAGTTTTCCATTTCTAGCACCAGATACTTAGGCCCGTATTCCAGAAAGGTGTTGAGCTAAATCAAGGTTTTATTTGTCGTCAACAGAACGACTCATCGAACTGTTCTGCTTGAAAGTTGCAATAATTCGTATCATTCCTGGACAGTTGATGCTCAGTTAAACAAAGGTTTAGCTAAACATCTTTCTGGAATACGGGCCTTAATCTCTTTATAGAGATAGGCTGAAAACATAGTCAGCCTCCAAACAAAATTTTTGCTACCAAAAATTTGGTCGTGACGTCACCAAATATATGCCATCGAATTTAAAGTATGAACTGGTAACAAACATTTGGTGCAATGTATATGGCAATTCAATACATGTGCAATCTAGCGCGAAATTTTATTTGGTCTCAACTCTGTGTTGAAGTTATTTTATTTGGATTCACTCGTCATTTTGATGTCACAGCCAAATGTTTGGTAGCGAAAATTTTGTTTGAAGGCCGACTATGTTTTCACCCATACATGTTTTTCCTTCATAACAATTATTTTGTATTTTGCTGTGATCAGACTAACTCCAACTGTTTTCCACTCATCAACAGAATCTGTCAAAAGCCATCTGCTTCACCCACATTCCTGGGTCCGTCTGACATCGGTGCAGCTCTTTGGCGCCCTATTCGCTGCATGGAAACCAGAAAAACTAGCCTCCATGAAGTCATCTGGGCCTACAGATGCAACACCTTCACAGAAGCAAAAGAAATCTAAGAAAAGGAAATCAAAAGAAATGGGGATGACTGATGAAGGAGAGGGGGTGAAAGGATACCTGGAGGAACAGATGCATCCCAGAATTAGTGATTTAGCTCATAAGTTTTGCAACCAGTTGCAGTCGCCTTATTGCAGCCAAGATTTAGGAGATCAGGTAAGTAGCACCTGTACTCTGGCAACAGATTGGTAATTAAATCTGAGAATGCGCTTATTGAGTTGGTCAAATTCCGCACCAAAGTCCTTAAATTTGGCTGATTTATCGAGAAAAAGAGCTGAAAAGTGTAATCAAAAGAGCTAAATTATCTGAAAAGTGTATTAAAAGAGCTGAAATTAGCTGAAAAGTGTAGTAAAAAGAGCTGAAATCAGCTGAAAAGTGTAATAAAAAGAGCTGAAATCAGCTGAAAAGTGTAATAAAAAGAGCTGAAATCAGCTGAAAAGTGTAGTAAAAAGAGCTGAAATCAGCTGAAAAGTTTCGGTCTGCATATTGATGGATTGATTTTGATAAGACTCTCAGGACCGTGAAGTTGGCCAATTAGCCTGTCCACTGGTGCTTTTGAGATGCCATATTCCTCCTTTACCACTACAAAATGTAAATCATTATATTCTGGGTCCAGGAATGCATGTAATCATAGCCATTGAACTCATTTATTTTCACAGGTTGTCAGAAATCTTGTGTTCATAGCCAAAGTACTCATCCAAATGCCACTAGATAACAAAGAATCTCTGGATTTTAGAACTAATAGCACCACAGATAATGGTGATGCAGCTGACAAAACTGATGACATCACAGATGATGTCATAGACAAATCTGATGATGTCAGCAACAGAACTGATGACCTCACAAGGTCAAAGGGCAAACCTATAAGCCTCATGTGGTTGATCAAAAGAATGTGCATCATAGCATCTAGGGAAGCAGCTAAAGCTTCAGGACCGACATTAAAGAGGACATGTGTAGTGAAGTGGCTGGCTGCTGTTGCTGTAGAGCTGGGCAAGGACAGGATTGAGCCATATCTGCTGACTATGTTGAGACCTATCAATAGGGAGGCTAACGATAAGATGACTCAGTCAGGTGAGTGATCATAATATTTGCTGACTATGACGAGACTTATCAGCAGAGAAGTTATGATAAGATGACTCAATCAGGTGAGTATTGATTCTAGCTAGGCAAGGACAGGATTGAGTCATATTTGCTGATTAGATGAGACCTATCAGCAGAGAAGTTAATGATAAGATGACTCAATCAGGTGAGTAATGATTCTAGCTAGGCAAGGATAGGATTGAGCCATATTTGCTGACTATGATGAGACCTATCACCAGGGAGGTTAATGATAAGATGACTCAATCAGGTGAGTAATGATTTTAGCAAGGTTAGGACAGGATAGAGCCATATTTGCTGACTATGATCAGACCTATCAGCAGGGAGGCTAATGATAAGATGACTCAATCAGGTGAGTAATGATCAGCAAAATTATTGGCTGTTGTTGCTTTAGCCCTGGGTCAGAATAGGATAGAGCCATATTTGTTTTGATGAGACCCATCAGCAGGGAGGATCATTCCAAAACGAAATGCAATTTATCAAAAAACAATAAGCAGCCAAGTTAAAATTAAGCTCAACCAAGATGCTTGTTTACAATGTGGAAGGTATGGAGTTTGATTCTCGATGGTGCAAAGTGGTGTGTACTTGACATTCCATACTAATTGCTAATCGTCTACTGGAAACCAGTAAGTATGAGACTCATGGGACTCATTCTCCCTGGAGGTGGCCACAGGACCTAACATGATGCATTAATTGAGCCAAAGTGATTAGCTAACATCTGTGCAATATTCTACGACCATGTAGAATTACAGAGAGAGGCATAATGCATTATTAATCACACACTTTTGTTTTATAGCAAACATTTAAGACGACTTGAATGTGCTTGTGTCACCATATCTTGTAGTAAACCTTTTTACTAATTTTCCTGACAGATAATGAACTGCGAAAGCTGTGTGAAGAAGTGTTGGAACTGATCAAGGGGATGGTTGGCCTGGAGATGTTTTCACATGTCTACACAAGCTTACAGAGGAAAGTTGCTGAGCAGAAACACGACAGGAAACGCAAAGCAGCACTGGAGGTATGGCTTTGCATCCAAAGACATTTGCTTAACAAAGTGACATTCGCTCCTGGTATTTGCCAAAACGGAGAGTGAATATCAGTCTCATTGCGCGAACATTTGAAGCAATCTTTGCTTCCACTCAATCTTAAGTGTAGCGATAAGTGCTGTGATATCTGTTAAGCAGATGTCGCTTCCTGTTGGAATGAAGTTCTCTTGGTAGGGTGAGGGAATGTAACTCAGGCGAGCTAATGTCCTTTGACGCCAAGCCTAGGTCACAAGGCATGCAATGATTGCAACCTTTTCAACCTTATGAAGCTCTCTTTTTGCCATTTCTTTTTGTCACTCTTGACTGCGCCAAATCTGCACAATCTTGAAGGTTGCTCATGTTCAGAACAATAGCAACAGACCAGGGGCCCATTTCACTAACATTTAGCGATGGTCACTAACCACTAACCTCTGATCGCAAACTCCAAAAATGATTGCTAAATAGCAGGTATTTTTAACAATTTAACGACCATTTTTGGAGTTAAACGATTATAACATGGTTAGCGACCATCGCTAAATATTTGTGAAACAGCCCCAGAGTTCGTTTTCATAAAAAGTTGAATCAAGCTTACATTTGATTTCAAACATAAATCTACATTGTATCAACATATTTTATGCTTAATTCAATCAAACGTACGCTTGATTCAAATCTTTATGAAACGGGCCCCTGCAGATCCGGCTTGGGTGCAACTTAACTGGTTGAGTCATGTGGACCAATGTGTTTGCTTAGTAGTGGACCATTGACTTAAACCTTTGCATTGCATCCTTGAGCAAGTGTCTTTGCCCATTTGAATTAAATGTGAATTTAGTAACTGGGAAAATATAAACAATATAAGCAAATCATTACGAAGTTGACGTTTGATGATAGCCAAAAAAATAATTGTATTACTAGTGTTTAATGATAGCAATTAACTAATGATAAGAGTTTTTGCAGGTAATTAATTTCTCTCAAAATATATTTTATTTCAGGCTGTGATTGACCCAGATAAGGCAGCAAAAAGGAAGATCAAGAAACAGCAGGCTAAAAAGGAATCCAAGAAGAGAAAAATACAGGCCATGAGACCGGACTATCAAATCAACAAGAAAAAGATGAAACATAAACATTGACCTATTCATACTGTTAAGAAAAAAGATGTTTTTTAAAGAAAAATTAATGCAGATCATGGAAATAATAATACCCCCTCTTTAGCTGACTCTGGTGTAACACACACCGCTTTGCTCAGTACTGGTAATATGTGATGGCTCACCCCGAAAAGGGAGACTTTGCAGATGATATCAATTTTGATTTCATCTGTTACAACATTTTCTAAAGACACCTTGTTGAAATTGATCAAGGCGATCAAATTTTACGACATACAATTTGCTGGAAATTCTTATTGTTTTCTTTATTTTCTGCCTATTTTCATCAGTTTCTTGAAAAGTGTTCTGTCGCAAAGTCCCCCTTTATGCTTTCGTACAATGTTTAACTTATCATTAATGGAATTCAATTGATTCCCGATGTATTTCAAAACTTGTATACATGTAGTTGGCTGCAAAGTTTGGGTTGGTTCATATCTTAAAATATCAGGAACATGATTTCATTTTTAGATTAGAAAATTTGGCAACACAGGGAAGTGAAAATCTTGTAACAAAATTTAAAAGCCAAAATCTAAGTACAAGTTCCAAAACTAACATCAGAAAGGTATAAATTTATCAATTTACCAACACCTTTACCTGCTGATATTTGTACTGTTCTTATTTGTGTCTCGTCATATCGAAAGGTACCTTAATACCGGCATAGTAAATTACGAGATACAGGCCATTGAAGCTGAGCATAGTCAAAATCCACGTCCAAGGTCGAATTTCTACTTTCATCAGAAACGTCACCTTTGAAGTGTATTCTATCATATTAATCAGGTTCAAACATCCAAAACATAAGACAAATGTTTTAAAAACGAGATAAAAATCCTTTTCTCCATTCACGTTTAACCAGTACAGAAACTTTATACTTTATTTTCTCAGAACTTTAGTTTTCGGAATCAGCCCGATATCTTTTACCAATTTGGATGTAACTTTGTAATCGAACATCCAATAACCAAAAGCAAGGTGTCATTTTAAAGCTTAAAATATAATCTTTCAGATGAGACCAAAAAATCAATTTTAATTTTGCCGACCTTAAGGTACCTTTCGATATGACGGGTCACATTGACATTAAACCAAGGAAGTTATAGGGGGGAATACGGATTCGGCCGCCATTTTGATTTCCCGCCGTGTAAATCCTATGGGACGGCAGCCATCTTGGATTGTCGCTCATGGAGGCTGAGTTATTGTACCTCCGGCATTTTACGGCTCCGCGTGCAACACATCGAGAGTCTTCGCTACGGATTAGCGGGAAAATTGGCGTACTTTAATCAGAGCAAGTCGCAATCCACGCTACATGAAACGCAGACACGGTTTGCGCGTGAAACAAAATGCACACGCGGTATATGCGTCAGGTGAAGATTTACGCGATCTGCCTGGATATCGGGTCAATTCCGAATATATCCGGAGGTACAATAACTCTGCTCCATGAGCGACAAAGATGGCGGCCGAATCCGTATTCCCCCCTATAACTTCCTTGCATTAAACACACTAAAGCCATAAAGTTATAATAGGTATAAATAATTTTATTAGAAACTTTGCCAATAAAATAATATTGTCATTCAGACAAAATATACATCTCTTTTTATTTCAGAGTTTGATTTGTTTACTGTCATTTTAGAAGTTGCCTTGCAACTCATACAGGCTGTTCTTGGAGTCCCTCCATTTCAGTTTGGGAAAGGTCCAGACGGCGATGGCCATGCCTCTCTACTGTCCATATTTAAATGATCAAGATACCTCAGCGGTGTCGCTCGTGTAATTTTCATCATGTTAAAGTAGTGCATTGAATAAACTTCAAATTACTTTGCTACTAATGGGGTTCACGCGTGAACCCCAGCGGTTTTGGAATAATACAATAAATTGTATCACTATAGGAGCACTTTTGTTATTATTTGAATAAAGGTAAAAATATGAGTTTTGAAATTTTTTCAATATCAATGCGCCGATAGAAAGACACATAAAATGTTCCCCAAATTTGTGTTTTCGAAATCCCTAGTCAATAAATTTAGTAGCTTCTTCTAAATCGCTAGGATCGCGGCCGCCCCCGCCTGGGAAAGGTCGTAATTCCTTTACAGTAAGCCTGTTCAAATTTGTCGTAAGTTATCTCATTAAAGGACAAAAGATTTAGTTTACATTTGTAAACTAAGATGTATAGAATTAATTTTACAGCACAAAAGAGGCCTGTCAATCAAAGTATAGGATAGGCTATTGTCTTCGACAAAAGCAAAAACGTCTAGAGGTTTTTAGTTGTGCTTATTATCGTATATTTTACAAAATGCATTGTTATGCACGAGAACATTTGAACTGGCTAAGTGTATGAATTCCTTTATAAATTAACTGTACCGTAAGGGAATTCTTTCACTCTTTAACTTTGAATTAAGTTATGGACCAACCTGTGAAAATAGGAGAACATTTTATGAATGGATCCAATTCTACAAATATGGCTATGATATTTTGAATTCTATCTGCCAAAATGTGATCGGTTCCGACATCAAAATTGAGTTTTTGGCATCATGTGAAAGTTTCACAAGTAATTTGGTACCTCAAAAATTTTGATACAACAATAGATGGCTATTTTTAGTAAGAGCGTGTTGATCACTTTTCAAAAATAGCAATTGGAGAAAACAGGCTTTAAATTTGGGTTTGTGAAAGCATCAATTTTATTGATTACTATTCAACTATACACAAAATCTCCTTAGCAACGGGTACTTAGGAGCACTCACTCATCATCAAATTTGACACAGACATTGTCAAGATACATATCTTTAATTATATACATAGGACAGTCGGTCAGAGAGTGAAAATTTGAGCTGAGAAAACGGCCTGTTTTCGAGGATGTTTTTTCTTCCGATCACAAAATTGCGAAAAAGAGATTGACACGGTGTTAGAAAATTGTCATAAAATCATCTTTTTTCGCAATTTTATAGAAAATGGCTTGGTAGGAAGATTTTTAAAACTTTGAAGATTCATAATATCACAAAATCTCAAATTCACCCCCAGACGAAAATTTT
Source organism: Ophiothrix spiculata (assembly GCA_000969725.1). NCBI lineage: Eukaryota > Metazoa > Echinodermata > Ophiuroidea > Amphilepidida > Ophiotrichidae > Ophiothrix > Ophiothrix spiculata. The sequence goes on along the minus strand of JXSR01S073909.1, from coordinate 27,517 downwards.
ACCACTTCTCAACTTCAAAGCAGATCGTCGCAAAGTCCCCTTTTTCGGTGTGAGTCATCACAAATGTTTGGCAAATTTAAAAAAAAAAAAACAGAACAATTTTGGCAGATAAAATTTAAAATTTCATTATTAAATTTTAGAAAAGGTCCCATTCAATATGAATGAAAAGTGTTCTCCGATTTAAACAGGTTGCTCCAAAACCTGATTAAAGTTAAGAGTGAATGAATTCCTTTACGGTTAAAGAATTCATACACCGTAAAGGAATATGACCTTTACAAACTGATTTGCCATGTGTAACTGTCCTCCCTACCATTAAGGCCATTTCCCTATTAAGGTACATAGTGTCAGAAACCACTAAATGGCCGCTTCAAAAAAAAAATCGCCTTTTCTTGTTAATTACCATGCCCCGCAATGTCTCTGTACTTTGAAGTATCAATTATAAATTGAAATCCTTTCTTTACATTCCTCAATCTAACTGTAAATAAACCCTTGTTAAATGTTATCACCTATCGGGTTTATTGACGCTGTTAATATCACAAACACAGAATGGCAACGGTACTCTCCGGTCCCAACACACGTCAAACCTCTGATATAGGCTCAACTGTTTTATCTGCAACAAATCAAAAAGGAAAGACAATAACCATGTAGCGCATTGATTTAAAGTGCTAAAATACTGTTAATCACATTCTCATCCCCCAGAACTCAACCGGAAGTTTTTTTTTTGTCAAATGAAATGCCATATTTTTCTGATTTTAAATCCGAATTTTCACCTCAAAATTCAAAATGGGTTTTTAGATATAGCAAAATGTGTGAAGTTAATTGGTAAACATATTTTCCATTTCTCATTTATTTTAAAAGTATAGTATACACTTCTTAAAATAGGAACCTACACCTAGTGCCAAACTCGGATAAATTGAGAATAGGTTGAGAAAGAAACTTTCATTTTCATCTCACATGCCCGAGACCTACTACTTCTAAAAAGGAGTTTGTTTCAGAAGTGGCTCTCACATGCCCAACAAGATCCACTTTTAAAAATGTTGCCTCTATATCCATACTAAGTTGCCCTCGACTCAGAAAGTTGACATACAACTTCAAAATAAAGTCAGTTTTAGACCGGGCTCACACTGTGTCAAATTCACAAGGGTGATGAATGCGAGTCATGGACGTAAAGCTACGACAGCAGACTTATCTACGACAGCCTGTGGTGGCTAGCGAATTAAATTAGTCAGCGTGAAGTGAAGGTAACACACGATTACTGGCGGTAAATGCAATTTGCAATCTGCAGCTTTACATTCGTCACAGTGTGAGCCTGCTTTCCGATTTAGTATTTCACGCTGCAGAAGAAGTGATCATTGTCAAGACTTGTTAATGACAATGAAAAGATTCATCAGGAATGTCAATATTCAAAAGATAGCTCCAATTATTGAAAACTGCTTTGGCAATCCTTTCTGCTGCCTTCCTCAGTGGACTGTGGTTGTACTTGATCCAGCTATACTTTGATCACCACTAAATAGGCGAGAATTAAGCAGCTTTTCTTCATCCGCAAGTAAACAAAATCCAAATTACACACGCGTCGTAGACACAAATGCGTGAGTCACACGCGCGCTGCGTACGCACACGCTTATCTGTATCAATTCACGATGTGAAGAGGCCCTCCTATTTGGTGTTAATCAAAGTATATATGGTGTTCTCTAGTGAATACTTTTGAATAATTAACTCTTACCAGTTTGATATCCATATTGTTGTCAATGATGAGAAGCCAAACGGTATCCATCTCTAAAGTCTGAAATGTTATATGGTAGATGAGTGATGCAGCATCATCCCCAGGGTTCTCATTGACAAAGATGTGTAGAATCTTATGGAAATGAAGATCAAGGCAGGATGTAGTAGAGCCTGAATGCTGGCTTTCAATGGAGATGTCAAAGAGCTTGTCCTGTTAATTTAAAAAGTTTAGTTCCAGTTAATTAAGCCCATTACTTTTTTGCGTAGATATTTTTGAAAATTAAAATAACTTTCCCTATTTTACAAATATTTGTATTATGCAGGCTTGTGGTATCTGTCATTTAAGTTTTCAAATGATGCATTGGGAAAAATTCCTATAAATCAAGCAAACATTTCTGATGGCATAATATACAGAGGATTTTCATTAACACACTATGCACTATACTACTATATTCACAAAGTGTTGGCTAGCCCATGCCGATTCCTTTCTACATCATTGATTTACTTCATAATACCAGAATTCCAAATTATACCCATTGTGTGTACTTTTATATTCTTGTCACCTGCAGTTGATGCCTTGGCCATACACTACCAGCCCTTTACATGAACATGACATTTGCAAGTACAATCTTGCAAAACTGAGACTTCCTGGCAGTATTCTTTGATTTGGATGCTTACTTTGCCATGCTTTGCATTGATGTCATCCAATGCCAGCTGAGCCATGTTAATATGAGATGCTGTCCACTCAGTCTTGCTTAGCTTCTGAAAAGATAAAAGGCCGAATTCATAAAAGAAGCAATTGCTGGCAAGGAAAAGACATTAAGAAAAAGCAATAGCTAGACTAGAAAAAGATTTAGCCTTAGCAATTGCTTAAAAACGTATTCACGACCTTCAGCTTGGACTAAATACCTTTTTCTTGTCTGGGATCGACCCAGACAAGAAAAAGCTACCAAACAAACAATAGGCAGGCTAGCTTTTGCTTACATGAAGTTAGAAATTGCTTTGTTTACCGCGTGATAGTTTTCAGACACAAATGTTATATTACAGCAAGTCACTCCTCATTTTCGGTATCAATTTGTCATAGTTTTCAACAAATAGCATGATTTATGTAATCTTTAAACGCAACACTAGTATACTTCAATGTTTTTTCTTACGCGTCACAAATATAGCAGAAACCATGAATGTATACCAGTGCTAAGCTCCTCGTATAGGATCTTAGTAAAATGCAAGTAATTGCTACATGTTGTAAGCAAAAGGTCAGCTTTTTGAATACAAATGTAAGCAATTACTAACCAGACGAGCAATTGCTTGGAAGGGATTAGAAATAGCGTTTGCGACCTTGAGAGAGCTGTTTCTTGCAAGTCAATGCTAGCGTATAAGAATAGAAATTCAAGAAAAGGCTATAGAAATAGCAATTGCTACTTTTATGAATTCGGCCTATTATGATACTAAAATTGTTTCAAATAATCCTCAGACATGAAATTCAGAGCTGCGCAGCAAAACTGCATGTGAAATACACTTGTAAACCATGCTTTTAGGCGCGCGACATTGTGGTATGATGTTACTGTCATTTTTACAATTTTGCTGGTGGATTCTTAGTCTTTCAAAATTAATTTGGTAATTGTCATTTTGAAGCTTATGTTGTCTTTTATTGTGGATATACAAGGAGGTATCAACAAGTTTTAAAGATCACCAAGAAGGAAATTAGCTATATCAATGAGCTTTTGTCAGGATGGTCACTTGTCCTTGTGTATATTATGGTGCAAAAGTGGTATCAATGGCATTTACACTTTCTATAAAATTTTCGATGGATGTCAACAACCTGCTTCCGCTATCCATATAAACTAAATGGAGAAATCAAAGATATATGGCAAAATTAAATCACAACATTTGAAGGTTTACAGTCCAGTAATTCTATGATGATACGCTCAAAAATTAAATGTTTGATATCATGGTATAGGTTAGAATGTCTTCATTTTATTGATACCAAAATAATGGAAATCGGTCAAAAAATGACTTCACTGTGACGTAATAAAGCATTTAATTTTAGCAAAACACAATGATATGGATTTTTGGCTAAAAGAGGACCTCCACAAAATCGGTCTGTGTACAGTAGGTTTAAAGTGGGAGTAATGTGTTACTTTGCACAGTGGCTATGTAAAGATGACGAAATGGTCACATAATAAAATTATGTTTCTGGAAGTATTTCTTCTTGATGATCTTTAAAACTTTTTGATACCCCCTCGTATAAGGTGGTAAACTATCCCAATCCACGATTATTCTTGAAATAAACACATATTTGTAGCAGTTCTTGTTTGCTAATAAAGAAGTATATTTGTTGTTGCAGAGTTACCATGCAACTTGAAAGTGGTTGCAGTCTGCAGATGACCCGCTCCTGCTTGATTATTCCCATGACAAATCTTGCGGCTCTATTTTGTACATTTTCGAGTTGTTGAGGTGTATTTGTGTGTGTGGGTCCCGTACAGAAGAATTATAATCAAGGATTACATGGGCATCATGATGGCAGCTTTGCCAATAAATTTCAGTCATATTATTAACATAAATAAGCCTAGCTTTTTACATGATGATTAAAAAAGTTTGACTCACAAAACTCAAGGACAAGATTGAATATGAATCATGAATGAAGATGAATCATGAATATATGAGTGGCAAGGCCAAGATTTCGAAAAAAAAACCTTGTATCTTTCACTTTATCATGATAAAACTTTTCAAGGAATGGCATGGCCAGTATCAAGTTGTGGCAATCCAGATTTATGACTGATTGCATTTTTTTACAGATGCATTAGTCACAGTGATTTTGCTTAAGTTATATGCTTGCTCTGTACAAAATAAAATATTTTAAATGAAATTTTCTTTATTGAAACTCATGGTCATGTAAACTGAAATTGCTTCAAATCAAAATAAGACCTATACAATGCAATAATTGACAAACAAAATACATTTACAATCAAAGGGGGGGGGGTACTGTTACAGTCAGTGGCGTAACTAGACTTTTTGAATTGAGGGGGCGAGAAGGGGCAGACATGTTTCCAGGGGGGGGGCGAGAACAAAGAGTTCTCCATAGACCCATGTACAAAGTCAAATTTCATTTGG
>JXSR01S073908.1:51678-64200 GCA_000969725.1 Ophiothrix spiculata | reverse complement strand
TAAAAAAGAAAAGAAAAGAAATTTAAAATTTAAAACAAACATGAAAAAAGGGGGAAAAACTTAAGGAATAAGATTACCATCCCAAGCCAAAGACATAGGCTTAAAGATAAAGGGACACCCAAAGGACTTGACCAAGTCTTCTTCATTGTCTAAAGCTAAATCATTCTGAAATTCGTTTATAAGACCTTATGATGAGTGGAAAGCATTTTACAACATTTCATTTTCATTGGGGTCCTTTATTGTACAGTCAGAAAGGAAGCTAACGAAAATAGAAAATAAACAATCCAATAAGAACTGGTTGCAAAGGATTAGAGATTTTACTTAGCCATATAAAGCTCCTAAATATTTGATATTTTGAGATAAAATACAAAACTACTTTTCCTATGATTGTAGCTCTGATGCTTGCTCTGCTGGCAGACACAGCTGATCAAAACAGACGAAGATGTTGAGTAAGTGAGAAGTAAATAGGATGACGATACCTTTGCATTATGTCATCTACAGTGCAGGTGGTGATTAGGACAGATTTAGGTGGATTTAGCTTAAGGTGATCACGACTTGAGGTATTCCTGCACTGCTATTGTCAAGTCAAGAGAAATAGGACACCGCCAGCAATCATCACTGAGATAATTCATAAAGGGCAAACACCTTTATCCGGAATCTGCACCTGCCTAGCTCATTCTATGTTCTAACGTACCCGGCTAACGTATTAATACCAGAACTCTAGAAATAACTATCTTGATTTGTCTCTCCTAAAAACGCACACGATTTGTAAAGAGTATATGGAATATTATTTTTTGACCTACCTACCCTAATTTGTGTCTTTGTTACGCCAATAAAACAATTTTTAGGCCTTAAGGACAGAGCATAACAACAGGTTTTGATTAGGATAGACAATAGAAGTAGAACATAATTATACTAGATATGTTGAAAAACAAATTGAAATAATGAACATTGTGTTTGTCAAGTTTGATGTTCTACCAATAAATAAATATAGAACTTCTAATCACTGTATTCTTATCCCAATAAGACAGTCAGAAAGAATACCGATTCAGACTTGCAGAAACTACTTGCACCCATGATCATTCAGATTTAAATCATTTTCACAATACGACAGTTGTGCCCACAAAGTACAAATGCAGTATGCACATTTTAAAGAAAACAGATACATCCTGTTAGCGTGCATGTGCAATAATTCACTTCAATCCTCGTCTCCCTTGTTTAATAGAAGGTTGTATGTACATATGTTTGATATAGTAGATACTTCTTCTGAACTTCTTCAAGGGAAAAGGAAGTAGCGTGCAATATGCAGTACACATACTGCGATTTAGATTTCTTGGACAGAGTTGCTAGAGTGCAATAATGTCCTTAGAAAATTGCCAACCCATGTATTTGATTATCACACATATTTTGTTTTTGCACAAATTATTTTAAATGAATAATTTTATTTTCTCAGCATTATGGTTCTTTACACATAAGTCATTTTAACTCTTTAATCCTACAATAAATAATAACAACAATGTACCATGTATGTCAAAACGAACGTGACAACCAACAAAGAGAAAAGTGGTACAAAGTCACGGATTAAAGATAATAATAAATGTATGTTGCCAATTAAAGAAAATGTTTTGAAGTTAATGTATACAAAAGTACCGTGTACCATAAACGAGGCGTGCAAACTTAGTTTAGTTTTCAAACTTAGTTTAGTTTTCACTTACTTTTCTTTTTACAAACTAATTGGTTTCGCACACTAATTTAAGTTTGTGTAAACACATTTTACAAGTAATTTTGCAATACCAAGTTTGTGAAAAACAAAAGTTACTTTCCGAAAATTACTGCAAGTTTGCGAAAGGAAAGTAACTTTTAATATTGATGAACTAGTTGATCCTATTTCTATTAATGGTTTCATGCCCATTGTTCTTATATTTAAGACACGCTTATAAAATATGTGTTGCCTCATTGCATTGTTCTATGTACTTACACTTAACAACTTTCTTACACTCATAAACATGTTGCATGGCACTCTGTACCATTATTGCACTTATTTCTTGATACTTGTACATAGATAATCTGATAAATTTTTTTTTCCGTCTTTTTCTTTAACCTACAGTCTTTCGTTGGATGCTACACTGGAGTTAAAAACATCGGTTTTGCAATGTCTGTATATGGCTTTGGCGGCTTCGTAGCAGCGGTTGTGAGCGGTGGAGTTGTCAAATACACAGGAAGGCTACCATTATTAACAGCTGCCTTCCTGTCCCAAGTCTGTGTTTATGTTCTAATGGTGATGTGGGTACCTTATACTGGTTTGGAATGGCAGGTTTATGCAATGGTTGTGATGTGTGGAGTCGGAGGTTCGATCAGGCTGACTCAGATATGTGGTAGGTAGTTCAAGGCATCAGCCATTGCTCATTCGGGCATGAAAACTTGTGTGAAAACTTTAAATCAATGAAAGACCTTAATAAAATCAAAACAAACAGACAAAATCATATCATTTACTCTAAAAAGACAATTTCGATTATTAAGGCCGTTGATTTAAAAGTGAATATTATTCTTTAGGAAGGATAACATGTTACTATAAACTATAAGATTTTGATTAAAAATGGTTTAAAGTTAAAACTGCATAAAATGAAGGGATGTGATTATCTAAACATGCCAAAAACGTTTTCAAGTGTATTTTGTCACAAACGAGTTTTGCCACCGAAAAATGCATACAAGTATATGTATGCTTTCCTATACTAATGCATGTGGAATTAAAGTCGGGATCCCGAAATTAATTCAAGAAATGGCCATAACAGAACAAGTATGCATAGAAGTGAAAACTCAAAGCAATTAGAGATTGATGATCTTATATTCAACATTGTCAAATTCAAATGACGTTGTTAGCTTGTACATTTTGTACAATCATGTAAACAAGATATTTTAGTGCAGCCTTAAGCTATTTTGTAGATGCTACATGGCGTTGAGGTTCACTTTTCCTGTTATTCAGAAATGTATTGTCAGCACTTTAGGAGCAGTTTTTGAAAAATAATATAAACGTTTGATGAAAGCAAAGGCATTAGAAATGTATTGTGAATTGAAAAACATCTATACTTTTGCCAAATACACCTATGCCGTATTCCAGTAGTATCCTATGGGATTGATATACACTGCAGGCAAAAAGTTGAAATTTGCTGATTATTTGCTCTGCTGCACTTGGGTCGTATTAAACAGGGAAAAGTGCAAAAGAGAGATACAAATAACGTAGTAATTATAGTTCTTATTTTAATAATTACCCAATTACGGTATAATAACTAATCTAATGACTATTGAAGAAAACTATTGGTTTTGTTCAAGGTTTCAAGTCTTTTACCGTAATATATATGACTGGGCAGTGTAAAATGTATCATTACCGTGACCTAACTAGTCTTGAATGGACCTGTGTAGGCATTAACCTATTGAATATAATCTAATTAATAAATTTTCTAGAGTATTATAGAACAGACAAGAACTTGCTAATTATTACTATAAAGTACTGATATTGATACACGGGTGTGGGTTGAACTGGAACTTTAAGTAAAAACAATTATGTTCAATAAGTTCGCGGCCTAAGCTGAAAAGTCTGAAAGGGAAAAACTTGCCAGTTTCATGTTTCTGACTGATTTCTTTACCTTTAAAATTGAAGGATTTGCTAAATTTAGATGAATGATGAAAGTTGTACTGCATGGCATACCAAAAGTATAGTGTACCTTCTTAATTCTACTCAAATCCGCGAACTTACTGGAATCACTCGTCGGTGCTTCTACTTGTTTTTTGACGATTTTTCACTGAATATTGTTAAAGCAATGGAATAAGAATAAAAGCATTTATTTCTAAACAATGCTAAACGTAACCATTTCTTATTTGCATTATTCTTTCCAGGTTTCCTTGGAGTTCTCTTTCCTCGTGACCAGGAGTCAGCGTTCACAGCATTCAATATTTTGTACGCATTTTCATATTCTTTTTACTTTGGACTAGAAATGATAAATCAAATTTGTGTGATATATTTAATCTACGGATTAATCTCATGGTTGACACTGGCTATGTTATTTTACTACATCGTAGAGTGGAGAATAAGACATGTCGGATTTTTATCGATAAACGATGAGACTTTTTTCGATGACAATTGGCAGGAGATAGAAAAAGAAAACAGAACCAAACTTTTACGACAAGATGGTCATCACCAGTTTAATAACTCTGGAAACAGCAGTTGTATGAATAGTAATGAGACTGGAAAACAGACACCCGTGGTTAAACTATTTATTGAAGATGTGGAAACTGTTGTATGATTTTTTAAGATAACGAATTTAGACATCGGAAATCATTATCAATTTCGTGTCCATTCTGTCAAAACATTCAACATCGTTCAATGCAGAATGACCCATGCCTGAAAAGACGAAGACGCAGCTAAACACCTGGTACACATGGTAATTTGAGAAAACATGGAATACATTTGAATTGACAAGATTGATGGATGTACCAAGTTAACTTTTAAATTGATGAAACAAGATACACAAGTAACGTACAAACATTAGCAAAGAAACTAAGCTTAAGAAACTTAGCTTTTGAATCAGGAAAATGTATGCTATTTAAAGTTAATGCATCAATACCGAAACGACTTAAGAATAATGATTTCAAGAAAAGCGGGTTGATTTATGTTGATAGGGATATCCCAAGAAACGTGAAAATGTCTTTTGTCTTGTCTGTATTTACATATCTCTTTACAGAAATATTTTTTCCAACAAAGGGAAACGGTGACTCGTTTCTATTATCCAGGGGCGTATAGTGTTTAAATCCACGCAATAGGATTAATTAAAACACATTCTTAGAAAAAGGAAAACATTGACATGTGCTGAGTAAACAGTAACTGAGCTTTAGTTGTAGTTTCTTGTCACAGTTTTCACCATTTGTTAACTGTTGGATCACGCACTGTCTTGTTACACCCGAGGTAAATCAAAATAGACCAGGCATGCAGACGGACGAACAGGAAATTTACAATAGTAGAAAATTATTTAATGACTTGTTTCTAGGTTATAAAATCACTCCATTAGTAGTCCTTGCATAAGATGTACCTTTAGAATGTAAGATGTCTTTCCAAAATACCACAAATTTCCAGAAAAAACACAATTGTCTATAAAGGTCCAAGAGGTGTTCATGTGTACTTATTAATGCGTATAATTTCCTCTAAAGACTTCTCTGGACACATGTATTAAGCATTCTGTAAGCATTCTATACGTCTCTGAATACATATTCTAAGCATTCTAGTCCGGCTTCCCGGTTAGGAATGAATCGAGTCTAATTTTACTTTCAAGTCAATGGCAAACACTTTGTCTTTGCAATAAGTTTTACAATAAATAGTATTACATATCAAATCAAGCATTTGTTCATTTGTTTATATATGACGTATTAACCCAGTATATTTCTCTAAACAATCTAAATTTGTTCTGAAATTTCACAAAAAACAGCATAATTGGGCTCATTACTATCCAGTCTGATTTCAATTCGGCCGGTGCAGAACATGATTTAAAAGAAATTTTTCCAAAGCACGTGCTCTGCGCCCTGTTTGAAACCCTTAATTTAGAGAGGGCAACCTTAGTCCGGCAGCAGACATTGCAATTTCACCAGGAGATGGAAATCCCTGATATAGTTTTTTTCTCGTCTGATTACTTCTCCTTAGATATTGCAGAATATGATCCCGGGTGATGTGGTACTTACATTCTTGGGCATTTCTTGTAATCCAAGACGGCCGCCAAAGTGCCAAAATATACAGTTAATATAATGAAATAAATCCCCCAATCCCCTTAAAATATAAAATGTAGAGGCTGCTATTCAGATTATAAGGTGAATTTAAGAATGTGATTAATAGATAAGGAGTTTTCACTCAAAAACTCATATATGAAAAAATAAATATGGCAAAAAAGGCTGAAAATGATTAAAGCATCTTCATTTCTATCAAATGATCCCTGACATGGTTATGTGTTTAGTGACTCAAAAACATTATGTCTCTGAGGGAGTGACTTTTGTGATATAAATCATTAGGTCTAGACTCAACATATATATTGATAACTAAGTTTCTATTCACAGTTTAATAAAGGATAAAGAGGTAATCGAATCAGCTTTCAGTAGTGGCTTTTCATCGCCATGTTTCCTCTTATCTTGATTTTCCAATATGCAATACGCACGGAAGACAATTGTCATGATTTTGAATTTAAACAAAATTTAGGGTAAAATGACAAATCCGATTTGTCATATCCAAGAGTGAGATTGCCTTTTATACGAGTCACATAGGAGTTTTAAATTCTTTATGGTGCAACAAGTACTATAGGATACGGTATCCAGCAAGTTTGCAAGCATATTTACAAAGTAAAACCTCTAAAAGTCAAACTATCAAATAGTACAATTTTTAAGTTTACCTCAGTTAGAAAAATACAAACTGGTTTTCAGTATTTGTTTGTCTTAACTTTTGCAAGTCTCTATAAAAAACGAGCTACTTTGAAAATTTAAAGTCAAATAACTGTTTTACTTTGATGTACTCATACTTCTAATCCAGTTCAGTTAAAATAAGTCAAGGTTATGTAATTTGTTGTTTTGTAATCAGTTTTAACGCAAGTTCTGCTTTTCATACGAAATAGATATTCATCTGTTCATTTGCAAAATGTATACACAAACTACTGTTTTATGCATTATCATGATTCACGAACTATGATGATGTTTCCTTGTAATGACAAGAATCAAATATCATCTTGAAAAATGTGCAAATTTATAATGTTTATTTTAAACAGCATTTTTGTCTCTTTTAATTCTGCATTTCATCAGCAGGATCTTAAGTGTAAATCCTTGGATAACTTTGTAGTTGTTTTCGGACATAGGTCAGATAGTAAAGATAAATATAATTAATACGAAACAGCTCAATATTTTCAAAGATGTAATCTATTCCGTCTAGCTTACACATAATGCGGATATTGTCCAGATTTCCACTAACATGTAACACCCTTAACTTAAAAGCTTACACTGAACTCAATGAACTCTAAAAAAAAAATAATAATAATATATTTGCAATGGATAAACTAGAATTATGTCATGCAGGGCAGTTGTATTAATATGATAAAGGAAATATATATTTATGTTTGTCAAACTTTTATAAAAACAAAAATGACCTAGGGTCACGCAATGTTTGGTAATCAAATTTTCTTAAGTTGTCCTTGGATACATTAGGTCTGTATAAATGATTCGCAAATGATCTCATTAGTTTACTAAAGGAGAATTAATCTTATGGCACAAAAGAGACCTGTCAATCAACATATGTAATAGGCTATTGTTTCTACGGAGACATTCAAAAGCAAAGAAGCCAGGGCTTTTTGTTTTTGCTTCAAGTTCGCTCGTGCAAACACAAAAGAATTGTTACGGATTGCAAACTCTCACGTGGGAATTACTTATTGACTCCAGTTAATAGAATCAGTAATGGGTATGCAAAATATTTTACAAAAACTTACAAAATGCATTGTTATCCATTTGCAAAACTTTTGAACTAGACTATTGTGTCTAAACGTGGAAAGGTTTAATGCCAAATTAGTCTTTAAAAGCATTACCTCGATTAGTTTACACTAGCGGGGTACCCGCGCTACGTGACTTCAAAATGACCTGGGATGACCTTAGGTCAACTTTTTGGACAATTTTGAGATTTGACCTCTAGATGACCTTTGACCTCGGTTGACCTCTACCAGACCACCCCTAATACACTCAGGTGGAAATAGATATTTTTATGGTCCAAGTTTGGTCCAGGTATGGTCAAGGGTTCTGGAGTTATGGTCGTGACCTCAAAATGACCTGAGATGACCTTAGGTCAACTTTTTGGACAATTTCAAGATTTGACCTGTAGATTACCTTTGACCTTGGTTGACCTCCATCGGACCACCCCTATAACACGCGGAGGCCCAATTGCCATACATGGCTAGGTCCATGTTTGGTCCAGATTGGGTCAAGGGTTCTTAAGGTATAAACTAACAAACACTCCCCCACACACGCCCCACACACATGCCATCCCGTGAATTAATTTGGAAATTTTTACTTCGTTTTCACGGTGTGTTATAACAGTAATGTTTGGACTGTGTTAACAATTTTCTAAACCATGTTCATAATGTTACATATTTAGAACGTGTTAGGTTTATATTGTGTTCTGGTATATATATGGTGTTCAGAAGACATCATGGGCTGAAAATGCGTTCACAACATCATTTATATCTTTTTTGTCTCGCCTGAACTAATGTTCAGAAGAGACTTAGCAGTCACTCTGTCTGTACGTAGTATTTGGGGGTGTGGGGGTGTGTGTAGTAATTCAGTTAAAGTTTTGACGTAACTCGAGAACCGTAAGGCGCACAATGACATAACTTAGTGACGTGAAGGGTCTTGGGATAAACTCGCGGTGCGAAACTTTTTTTTTGGGGGGGGGGTGGTCAAGGTCATTCAAGGTCAAAAGGTCGTTTGAGGTCAAATCTCAAAATTGTTCAAAAAGTTGACCTAAGGACATTCGAGGTCATTTTTACCCTACATGGCTTAAACTTAGACCATGGATAGTCCTTGACCCAAAGTCAAGGTCAGTCAGGGTCAAAAGGTCATCTGAGGTCAAATTTCAAAAATTGTGAAAAAGTTGGCCTGAAGTCATTTTGAGGTCAAAAAGTTGACCTAAGGTCATCCAAGGTTATTTCAAGGTCATAGCCATAGCTCATGAACCCTTGACCCCTAATGGGTTTAACTTGACCATATGCAGCTCTTGACCAAGGGTCAATGTCAGTCAAAGTCAAAATGTCATTTGAGGTCAAATTTCCTAAGTGGTCAAAAAGTTGACCTCAGGACATGTCAAGGTCATTTCAAGGATATGGTCATAACTTATGGACCCTTGACCCCACATGGACCAAACATCTTTAAACCGTGGTCCAACATTTACTAAACAATCACCAGTAAGGTGACCATTTGTGGATAATAAATCCGTTACAAACCAAAATCAGGCGAGACCTGTGGTTCGAAAACCCCTTGTCATTTGAATGCATTCAAGTGTATAATTGGTGCACACGTTCCAACAATTTTCGACCTTTTATATTATGTTAAAAAATGTAAGTGAAACAGGGTAAATTTTTTTAATTTTGTTGTTGTAAATAATGGTAAATATTTCACTTTTGCGCAGTTTATGATGCCTAAATAAATAAATAGCATGAATGGCAAAAACCTATAAGGTATAAGGATATACGGTATATGGGAATGCCATGTCCTGAAAATTAAAAAAAAATAATTGCAAATTAAAAAAAAATTAACAAGACTTCTCAAGCCAAGCAAATCTTGAAAGTTTGAAGACATGCTTTGATATTGTAATATGATCTTTAAATGGTGTTAATTAGCGTTTATAGTACAAGTTAACTCAAATATGAACTGGTAGGGTCAATTTATTTATACTATGTATACCTGTTGGTTAGCCAACGGTGCTATTTACTTAGTTTCGATATACATGATATACGATACCACTATCTTGTCTTAGTCATTAGTTAAAAATACGATTTTACTTGAATAGTTCATCACGTTGTCGTCATGGTTATTTATTTATTAATTATTTTGAAATATCATAAACAATATACACTATTTACCCACAGACAAATTATGTGTTCTAATCTCAATAAATAGAACTGAATTGTATAGATTGAACTCTTATTATAAGAGAGTCCCCTCTTTGTAAAGCATGACCCTTTAAAACCGCTGCTCTGTTCAAAAAGAAACTTTCTATGCACAGCCAACATTAGGTGGTACTTCAATAAATGGGCACCATTTCTACTGAAAAAAGCGGAAAAAAAGAAAAAGAGCAAATATAGTAAACGAACGTACATGCAAAAATATGCCCCCGTTTTATCCCGACTTTAATTCTAACAGACAAAATCCTTCCCATTATTTTCAATTAAATTAATTTCCTTCAATTACATCCATCTTTCAACCAGTTTTACATCGTATTCCTTAGTGAATATTTCACGCCAAAGGCAACATTGGGCAGGACATTTCTTAACTGAAAACTTAATGCTTAATAAAGTTCAAATGAAGGGTGGTGGCTGTTTATCCATCGGGAATGTGTTATGTCTATGGCCGAGTGGTATAAACAAGGGGGTCGGTTGCTTTAATCCTCGAATTTGTCAAAAACATCACGGGATTTTTTGTCCTCATTGCAAACAAAAATCAGAGAGTAAAAAGAATCAATCAATAAAATTTCTCAAGAAATCTCAGCAAACTACATGTATTCTAAACAAATAAGATTTAAAAAAGAATTATGTCGTTTAGTTTTCTTCGACGATTAATATATCACGGTAGAATATGGACAAAAATGTTGGTTACTACTATATGAAATGTTTTATCTTATTTTAGTCATGAAAGTACTTCCATGCTTTACGTTTGCTTTATTTTGAATACTTCAATTGTTATTTGGAAAAAAAATGATAAATGTGTCTAGATTTCAAAAGAATCAAGTAGGAAATTAAGTTTAGCTGCCTCTGCCTTGCTACATTCATGGGGGAAAATCAGAATGCTCTAATTTCTCGATGATTAACGATGTAATTGGATCAACATTATTATATTGTTTCCTCTTTTATCTTGATTGGTGTTTAATCTCTTCTTTCCAGGCGATTTTTACGCATGTAATCTTGATATAGGGGATCTGAAATTATCAAATGTGATGGGAATTTGAAGATGATATCAATTTTGATTTTATCATTTCATCTGTAGCGGCATTTTTTAAGCTTAAAAATGACACCTTACTTGTTGAAATTGATGAAGGCGATCACATTTTATAACAGGAAATCTGCTGGAAATTCTTATTATTTTCTTAATTTTTCATCAGTATCTTGAAAAGTGTTCTGTCGCAAAGTCTCCCTTTTCGGGGTGAGTCATCACAAATGTCTAACATTAAACATATATGAAATATGATCCGTTGAAATGATATCTTAAAAAGAGGTGTAACAATGCATTTATGTAAACGATGGACATTTTTTTCCTTCGTCGTTTCTTTATGGCATAAAGATTTTTAACTGCGGAAGAGGCGTAATTCAAACTTACAACCAAGTGACTTTAGAAATGTGTCATTTGCGCTATTGATTAAAGTTTAAAAAGGGGTGTCTCTTTAATTGTTTTTTAATGATAAGTGGAAAACATTTTAGAACATCAATAAAATTATGCATACTCTTTTCTGTGCCTTGTAGTAGCGTGTCTTCATCGGGGTCCTTTATTGTACAGTCAGAAAGGGAGCTAACAAAAATAGAAAATACCGTAATCAATCCGATAAAAATTGGTTTAGAAAGGATTATACTATAATAGCCTAGTAGACTCCAAAATCTTTGATATTTTGAGATAAAATACAAAACTACTTTTCCTATGATTGTAGCTCTGATGCTTGCTCTGCTGGCAGACACAGCTGATCAAAACAGACGAAGATGTTGAGTAAGTGAGAAGCAAATAGCATATGTATTATGTCATCTAGAGTGCAAGTGGTGATTAGGACAGATTTAGGATTTAGCTTAAGGTAATCTTTACTTGAGGTATTCCTGCACTGCTATTGTTAAGGGGGGGGCAACACGTTACTCAACTTTATACGTTTTTTGCTAATTTATTTGGTACAATAACTTTTTAACAAAATACTTAAAGTGTACATTTCAAAAAAAGGAATTTTCACAAAGAACATGATGGTGATGGTGATTTTAAACCAAAAATCACATTTTTTGAGAAAATCACAAAAAGCACATTTTCGGCCATTTGGACTTTCCGAAGCTAAAACAAAAAAAATAAAAACAAATTACTTCTGAGTGGGATTTGTAATTTAAAACACATATTTAGATGTTGCGTCAATTTTATTTTTGTGGATTTTGACAATTTGTTTTAATTTCATGCCAAATAAGGTCAAAAATGACAAAAAATGGGGAAAAAAGTTAATTTCTGACCTTATTTGGCATTAAAAATTAAAAAATTGGCAAAAATCCACAAAATTAAAAATGACGCAACATCTAAATGGGTGTTTTATATTACAAATCCCATTCAAAAGTATTTTTTAATTGCATTGTTTGGACAGAGTTGCTAAAGTGTAATAATGTCTTTAGAAATTGCCAACCCATGTATATATTTGATTTGATTTAACATTTTACACATGTTTTGTTTTTGCACAAAATGTTAAATGAATAATTTATTTAATAATCTGTTCTCAGCATTATGGTTCTTTACACATAAGTCATTTTAACTCTTTAATCCTACAATAAATTATTAACAACAATGGACCCTGAATGTCAAAACGAACGTGACTGCCAGCTCAGTGAAGAGTGGTACAAAATCATGAATTAAAGGGGCATTGGACAAGTTCAGCATCATCCCGAAACTTTCCCCCAAACATTTTGAGATTTTTGCATCATTTGAAGTATTAGCGGTAATAATGACAGCGTACAAAGTTTCATTGTCAAATTCAAACCCTATATATAATACCAACATATTTAGACA
>JXSR01S073908.1:35074-47408 GCA_000969725.1 Ophiothrix spiculata | reverse complement strand
TTTGGACCATGGATAGCTCTTGACCCAATTACTGATCGCCACACACGGCGGGGACATATTTTACGCATCGCGTAAACCAGCGTTCTACTTGTTGACTGTTATTTTATAACTTAGGAAGTGTAAATCATCTACAAACAAAATTTCAAAATTTTGTCCAATGCTTCATTTGTCCAACAAAGTCAATGTTTTGAGGTCAACAGTATTTAAAAATACCGTGTATCACAAACCCATTAAATTAGTTTTACTTAGTTTGCGCAAACACATTTTGGTTTTCGCAAGTTACTTTAATTTAAAAACATCGGTTTTTCAATGTCTGTACGCTTCGTAGCAGCAGTCGTGAGCGGTGGGGTTGTCAAATACACGTGGAGGCTACCATTATTAACAGCTGCCTTCCTGTCCCAAGTCTGTGTTTATGTTCCAATGGTGATGTGGGTACCTTATGCAGGTTTATGCAATGCGAGGTTCGATCAGACTAAGTCAGATATGGGGTAGGTAATTAAAGCTATCAGCCAATGTCCACTTCGTATGAAAACGTATGAAGAGTTCAATTTAAATCAAAGAAAAACCTTAATAGAATCAAAACAAACAAAAACATATAATTTGCTCTTAAAAGGCCATATTCAGCCCAATTCATTTTTCAAGGTTAATGTTTCCCTTTTCCTAAAGTTTTAGTTTCAAAATTAAAGTTGTTGATTTAAAAGTGAATATTATTCTTTGGCAAGGTTAAACATAATACTTAAATCATATCTCCTCACTAAAATATATTTTGGTAGTGACAAAGAAGTTTTAATTTTGAGAATTTAGTGATTTATTTCTAGAAATACTATCCCTGAAATGTTACTTCTCCGGAGAAGTAAAAATTTGGAGCAATTCAAGAATGATAATCTTATATTCAACATTGTTCAAATGACTTGTTAGCTCGTACATTTTGTACAATCATACAACATAAATGCAGCCTTTAGGGACCGTTCACAAACACTTGTAAGGGGGGGCCTGATGCCAAAAGGGGGGCCCTTAAAATTTTTCACCCCCGTAAGGGGGGGCCTTGAAAAAAATTACCACAAATTTTCCTGTAAATATTGAGTTTACATGCTTTTCTATGGGGTTGACCACTAATTTTTGTCGCAAAAAGGGGCCCTTTAAATTTTTGAGGTCGAAAAGGGGGGCCCCGAAAATTTTCTGCGATAATTTTATTTTGCATCAGCCCCCCCCCCCCCCCCTTACAAGTGTTTGTGAACGGGCCCTTAGCTATTTTGTAGAATGCTACATTGCTTTCGAAGATCACTTTTCCTGTTAATTGTTATTCAGAAAATGTATTGTCAGCACTTTAGGAGTAGTTTTTGAATAATAATAATACAAAAATTTGATGAAAGCAACGACATTTAGAAGTGTATAGTGAACAGACATCTATATTTTTGCCAAATACATGTATGCCGTGCAGGCAAAAAGTTGAAGTTTGCTGGCTGACTGTTGCTTAGGTCGTGTTAACCTGGAAAAGTGTGGGATGAGAAATAAAAATAACGTTGTAATAATATTTCATATCAATAATTATCCAATTACAGGTATAATTAGTATTCTAATGACTATTGAAGAAATCTTGGTTTTGTTCAAGGTTTCAAGTCTTTTATTTCTATATAATATATATGACTGGGTAGTGTAACTCATCATACTAACCTGACACAAATAGACCTGTCTCAACTCATTGAATATAATCTAATTAATAGAATATCTAGACCATGTAGAACACGAACTTGCGAACTATTAGAATTGAATTCAATACAAAATTGTGAAAAAAATAGATTTAGGTTAAACTAAAACTTTTAATGGGTGTTCATTAAGTCTGTGGTCTAAGCTGGAAGGGAGGTTTGATTGCTTGACTGATTATTTAAGTATAAATATCTGCTCTCTTCTTTTTTATGTTACGGAGTTGCAGGTTTCTGAGTGTGGATTGTGTACCCTTAAAATTGTTTTTTTAATCGTTATTTTTTCCAGGTTTCCTTGGAGTTCTCTTTCCTTGTGACCAGGTGCCAGCGTTCACAGCATTCAATATTTTGTACGCATTTTCATGTTTAGTGCAGGATGAAATGTAAAAATATAAAGATCCGTTCCCATTTTGTTAGTAAAAGGTAAGATGTGCATGAAATAAAAGTAGATGGTCCAAGCTTTCAGACAATCATGCCTTGCATTTTTTCAAACTTCAATTTGACCTTGAAATTCATGGTCAAAGGTATTAAGCACGAAAATGGTAAAAATAATCCAATTTAGTTGTAATATATGTCAAATTGTTCATATGATTGTGAGAAGCAAAAAAGTCAATTACACAAACTTTGTATGATGTTCCGTTTTTGAGATAGGGGTCAAAACAATATAAAGTTCGTTGACCTTTTGTAAAAGGGTTGAATTTTCAAATTGCTCCGATTTCATCGAAAATAGGCTCAAATTAAAGGGACTGACATGCTGATTCATAAAATGTATAGTTTGGCACTTGCAAGATATCCAGGTATGGATATATTAAGGGTTCAAGGTTCAAAGCCCATAGGCCTGTATAGCACTTGACCTTTGACCCGTTGTTTTGGAAGGTCCTGGCATAGTAGATGCATCGTAGTATATATTTTTCAAAACAATATGATACCCCAGTTAATTTGACACCATTTTCATTGAAATCGGAGCAATTTGAAAATTTGACCCCGTTACCCAAAGGTCAACGAACTTTTATGATTTTGACCTATATCTCAAAAACGGAAAATCATACGAATTTTGTGAAATTGACTTTTTTGCTTCTTATGACCAGGGGAAGAATTTGACATGCACTAAAACTTGATCAGAACATATTTACCATTTTATTGCCTAATACCTTTGACCTTGAATTTCAAAGTCAAAATGGAGCCGGAAAAAATGCAAGGCATGTTTGTCCGAAAGCATGGACATTATACTTTGATTATGTGTACAACTTATCTTTTACTAATAAAATGGGAACGGGTATGCAATACTTCCTACACTAGTTCTTTGTTTGTGTGATATATTTAATCTACGGATTAACTTCATGGTTGCTATTTTACTACATCGTAGAATGGAGAATAAGATATGTCGGATTTTTGTCGATAAACGATGAGACTTTTTTCTATGACAATTGGCAGGAGATAGGAAAAGAAAACAGAACCAAACTTGTTTAATAACTCTGGAAATAGCAGTTGTGTGAATATTCATTATAGGAATGAGACTTGACTGGAAAACAGACACCCGTGGTCAAACTATGTAATGAAGATGTGAAAACTGTTGTGTGATTTTCAAGATGACGACTTTAAAGTCGGTAATCATTATCAATTTTGTGTCCATTCTGACAATTATACAACATTTAACATCGTTCAATGCGATCAAGAATGGTTCATTTACCCAGATGTCCTGGCTGAAAAGATGAAGACGCAGCTAAAAACCTAGTACGGTACATAGGAAAACATGAAAACATAATTGAATTGACAAGATAGATAGATGCAACAAGATAACTTTTATGGTTATTCCATTAGTCTTAAATTGATGAAACAAGATACACATATAACGTACAACATTCTCTAAGTCGCTTAACTTTTAAATCAGGAAAATGTATGCGATTTACAGTAATCCCGATACCAAAACGAATTAAGTTAAGAATAATGATTTAAAGAACAGCAGTTTGATTTATGTTGATAGGGATATCCCAAGCAAAGTGAAGATGTCTTTTGTCTTGTCTGTTTCACTTTATCTCTTTATAGAAACATTTTTGTCAATAAAAGGAAACAGTGACTCGTCTCTATGATCAGGGGCGTATAATGTTTAAATCCAAGCAATATAAGATTCATCGCAAACACATTCATAGAATAAGGAAAACAATGGCATATGATGAGTAAAATGTTAGTTATGACGGCTTAAATCTTAGTCATCATTTTTGGTCATAGGCTAAACTGAGCTTAAATTATAGCTTCTTATTTTCACAATTTGCTAACTGTTGGGATTGGGATTACACAGTCTTTCGATATCTTTCGATACACCCGAGGCAAACAAAACCAGACAAGACATGCAGACTGACGAACAGGAAATTTACAATAGTAGAAATTTCTCAAATGACTTGTTTTGAGATGAGAAAAACAATCACGAAGGATGGCAATAAACAAGTGTCCTCATTCTAACTAGCATGTGAATGATGACACTTGTATATTGCCATCTAAGGGCTACTAAGGGAGAAAAATCACTCCCTTAGCAGCCCTTGCGTGTGATGGAACTTTTATATGATCGATATAGACAGTTCACAATATTTTGGAAGTTTGATAAGATGTCTATCTAAAAGGCAATATTGTTAAGAACGTTCTAGCAATATGTGTACAAATGTCCAGAAAAAATATATTTCATGAATGGATGTCCAAGAAGTGTTCATGAGCATTTAGCGTACCAATGAAGGCATAAGGACCATTTATCTTTTTTTAATCATGACAAAGTCATCCCAAAGTCATACACTGCAAATGGCAGAGAACACATAACACATGTTCAAAACTGCAAAATTTGCAGTGAGAATACCAAGCCCGTGCATAAAGGACTATTAAATAAAAACACCATGCTGGTCACTGGGTCGCTTCCAGTATTCAAAGTTCTGATCTGTGACTGACTTATATATTGTCACATGACGCTCAGATTCTCCCTATAGAAATCGCACACGAAATATCCGATAAAGGCCTGGAATGCCCGACATCTCAGTCTATTCTAATGCAATCAATTGTAAAACGAAGTGACAAAATCGCTATTCGGTTTTTTTCACTGTAAATCCTTTGCTTTCTCGTGCGATCATGTATAACGGACATGCATGACAAAAGATGAAAGGATAACAGTTGTAATCATATAACTATTATTCCAAGAAGGAAACTTGTAATCTCGTTAGGAGCTTTTATGATATGTGATGACTACCCCGAAAGGGGGGACTTTGCGACAGAACACTTCTCGAAAAACTGGTGAAAATAGGCAGCGAAAAATAAAGAGAATAATAAGAATTTCCAGTAGATTGTCTGTAGTTAAATTTGATCGCCTTGATCAATTTCAACAAGTAAGGTGTCATTTTAAAGCTAAGAAAATGTTGTAACAGATGAAATGATAAAATCAAAATTGATACGTACTAAAAGTACTATTTTGGGTGTTTTATAGCACCTCTGAGGATGCATGTTTTACGCTATTTCAATCATTTTAGACATCTCTGGACACAAAATTGTGGGCAATTGCTGGTTTACAGGAAAGAATCTGACGAAAGAAACCGAACGTTATTTTCCCTTCAATGGCAACTTCTCCTTGTCTTTGCAATCAGTATTACAATAGTTTTATATACTAGTAATCATAACAATTAAAACAAACCATTTGTTTATATATGAAGTATTAACCATGGGTGAACCTCCGGAGTTTTGTTAGTTCTGGTAACCACAATCTAGAGAAAATGGATTACTGCAGTGTTTATGTTTACTATGGTTTACTTGCATGGGTCCGGACTTAAATATTAGGTTCAATAAGATCTCTTTGGTTCAAATTCTAGTAATATATTTAAGTTATTAAATGGTCCCTGACATGATATGTGTTTAGTGTTTTAAACATTAAATCTCTGAAGGGTGACTAATGTGATGAATCAAAAGGTCTAGACTCAACATTCACAACTCAATAAATAGTAAACAGTAAACGGGTAGAGTGAAACGGAGTCATTGCACCTGTGAATGAAAGCGAAATCAGCTTTTAGTTATAAGGTGTTTTTCTACGCCATGATCCCTCTTATCTTGATTTTTCCACAATGCAATACGCATTGAAAACATCCAGTACATTATATCATAATTTTGAATCTAAACAACATATAGGATATAAGGACAAATCTGATTTGTGAAATCTCCTGATGAGTTCACATTTAAACGAGTATGAGTTTCTAAATTCTTTTAAATTTAGGGTATTTGCATTGACCGCAGCGTTTAAAAAACTAAATATATATAGCTTTTCAACTTTGAAATCCTAGTTAAAACTCCTCGGTGACGACATGATATTGTAATATGATCTTTAAATGGTGTCAATTAACGGTGCAAGTTTGATATCATTATTTACTGCTAGTGTAAATGTATACTAAGTTGGTTAAACACCGCTGTGGTTGCTATATTTACTTTCGATATAGTATGTCATTATCTTGTCTTAGTCACCAAATAAAAATTCAATTTTACTTGAATAGTTGGTAACGTTATATAACCTTCATTATCATGGTTATTTTGTAAATAATGAGTTTGGTAACAACATCACATTCATTTAGACAATGTGTTCTACTGTTGTAAATCATGAAATACAAAAAAAATAACATGAGAGTCCAACAGAGATTGATTTAGATACAAATTTGAAAGTTTCGACGAATTTGGAACCCCGCTCACTGGCAATAGATTGTCAACAGATACATGTATTTTCAAAGCTGCTGTTTAAACAGACACTTTTATAACCCAAGAAGAAGAAGTAGAAGAAGAAGAATAGAAATACAATAAATAAAAGTAACATATGCGCAATGCGCAGAAATATGTCCCATTCAGTTGAGTTTTATCTAGACTTTGACTCCTTCCCATTATTTTCTATTATTAATTTCCTCCAATTACAGCCATCTTTCAATGCAAATTTAGCCAAATTTGATATCATATTCCTCAGTGAACATTATACGCCAAAGGCAACATTGCACAGGACAATTCTTAACTGAAAACTTAATGCTTAATACCACACTGTTGTTTGAGGTGGACATTTATTCATTTTAAACCAAAAATTCAATTTTTTCTTCACAGAAAGTTGAAAAAGCAGTATAAATAACTGGAAAGTGTTGCATACTAAGTTTTGAACCCATTCTCATCATTTTATATCATTTTGGTTGAAATTTTGTTAATTTTGAGCTCATTTATTGGTATTTTTGTAAATTCAGATTTGTGCAAAAAAGAGGGCGCTATACATATTTCAAATTATTGATTATATTTGATTATCGATTATGTCGTTTAATCTGTGAATTTTTTGGCTAAAAATGATAAATAAAATTTTCTTGACGTCATATGCTTCATTTGCATATCTAATTTCGGAAGTACATACCAGCATACCTCATCTACATCCAAAAATGAGTTTTTATGAATAGCGCCATCTATTTTGACACTTAGAAATAAAATGTCCCTATTTCTATTGGGTTCAAACGACAGTGACCAAGAATACCTATAAGTTCAAATGAAGGAGATGGTATAAACAAGAAGTCGGTTGGTTGAGCCCACGAATTATTAAAAAAAAAAGTATTAAAATGATAAGCCCGTATATAAAACGCTATAGGTGAATGCATCCATTGAAATTGTTCCATCCTTAAGTTAGTACATTTTGAACACACAGACTTAGAGATATTTTTTCTTGTTTTCATGGAAGAAAGATGTGTATTTGATAGAAATTAACAAAATTTTCCTGATTTATAATATGTATTTTCTTACTTTATTAAAGTAGACCTACTCCCATGTTTTATTTGTCCTTTGATTTGCTACAGTTCAATAATTTTCAGGGTTGAGAGCCACATGGCCGTATTTGCACGGGCAGCAATCCCTAAAACAAAAGATTATAAGATCTAATGGGTCTTTCCTGATGACTGATCATTCTTATACACGAATGTAATAGATCATTCACCTTGAGCAACATGAGGTCTGAAACCTTTTGTTCTAGGGATTATTGCCCGTGCAAATACGGCTTTGTGGATCACAACCCTCGATTTGGAACAAAAATAATAAATATAATTTTAACATGAATTATATACTACGACTCGTCTTCAGAGGATCCAAAACCGAAGTCCTCGGCTCATTTTCAAGAGCGCACTCATTCCTCCTCTCCTAAAGGAGCTCCATTGGCTTCCTGTTGCCCAGCGCATCCAATTCCCGCACCTGTGTCCACTGACCTTCAAATCCCTGAATCATGCCTCTCTCCGCAATACATCTCACCCCTCCTCCACATTCACAAGCCGTCTGGTTACTCCCTTCGGTCCTCTACATCCATCCGCCTGAGCTCTTCAAGGACCCGTACTCTCGGACTGGCGATATGGCTTTTTCTACCTCAGCGCCACGCCTATGGAATAAGCTCCCTACCGTGGCCAGAGGATCCACTACCGTGGTCTCCTTCAAAAAGTCCATCAAAAGTCACCTTTTCCCCAATTAGTTGATTGTGTCCTCTTCCTTCCTTTTTCTTTCTCTTTCTTTTTCTCAGCGCTTTAAAAAATGTTTGTACCTCCTTCTCGAAACGGGCGGCGATTAAAGTGCTTACATTAATCTTTCTGGGTGGAAAGCATTTTAACAACAATAAATTCTATTTTCAGTAACTCGTAGTTAGCATCTTTACTTTGGGATCATATATATTCCAAAACCTTAAGAGAACAGAAAGTCCGGTAACAACAGGTTAGTAAAAGAAAATAGATTTTACATACCGTAGGTCTCTGGATTGAGAATAACATAAAAACGTATTTTTGTCACGACTGTAGCGTTGATCCGGCTTTCCCTGCTGGCACACTCAGCTTATCAAAACAGAAGACGGTGTTTAGAAGAAAGAAGGATGACGATAGCATTGCATTATGTTATCTATGGTGCAGTTGATGATTAAGACAGATTCAGGAGGATTTAGCTTAATTAAGGTCATCTCGACTTGAGGTTTCCCTGCATTACTATTGTAAAGTCAAGAGAATTAGGACACCACCAGCAATCATCAATAAGATGATTTTATTAACAATCACCTTCAGCAGGCTCAGGAATCTGCACCTACCTACACGGTTGCTCTTAAAGCTGGAATAAAAATATCTTTACCACTTTTTTATGTAAAGCTCAATTTATGAGGAAAATAAATGAAATTTATAATGCTTTTGGTCAGATTTGATAGGTAATCTTGTTGGGTGTGAAATGGAACTCCGAATAAGATCCATTTTCTCGTGCACCGGTAACGGGGAAACAACAAAACGTGATTTTTAGGTCAAATTTGTTTTGACCCCGCCTTGGTCAAGTTCACTTTAAAACTCAAGTTGAGTATGGAATGTTTGATCTGTAATAGAATGATAGGTAGGTGATTGAATGTCTTGGTCACGCTTGACTGCGCCAAGAGAATGCTAGGAAGCAAAGCACAAAATGATCCTTCAACGCCCCTCAATTTATAAAAAATAGGGTTATGGTGAACATGGAATGGTTCCTGGCGGTATATGACATGCCATATATCGCCGAGAACTCTTCTTCACCACAATCATATTTTTGTAAATTGAGGGGCGTTTAAGGATCATTTTGTACTTTGCTTCCAAGCATTCTCTTGGCGCAGTCATGCGTGATCAAGACATTCAATCACCTACTTATCACTCTATTTGCAACCATAATGGAATGTATAGGCTTATGTTTAGGGTCAGTTTAGGGTTAGGGTGGGCAGCTCATGTTTAGTAGTGAGTTAGGGCATCGGGTCATGGTTAGTGAGATAGGATCTGGTCATGGTTTTCTGAGTTAGGTTCGGGGTCAGGTGCTATGCGACCCATTTGATATGGTTGTAATAAATAAACACGCTACCGTGAATCGAACTCGGGACTCATTGGTGCAAACACAAATTATTTTGTGATCTTATTGGCATATGCTTGGTCTCTTATTGGTGCAAACTTTTTGGACGAATTTTTAAAATTGATTTTAAGGCTACTGTCCACTGAGAATATATTGACGTGGGTTTTTCAAGATTTTAACCCAGTTATGTACATGAAACACTATAAAAAAATAGCGCACATGAAGAATAGAATCTATAAATTACACAATAGCCTTGACTATTGATTTTATACTTAAAGAATCTTCTTTAAAAATGGTGACAAGAAAATTTCTAAAATGTTTAACATTAATGGTCAAGATAAGCATTATAGAATTACGAATGACAATTGAGACTTAATGTTGAACATTGATTTTTCGTTAAAAGCGCTTGACCGTTAAATTTGGTGTAAAAAGGTGCATAGGCTATGAACTTCTTCGGACTGGCGATCAAATCCACTGTGGCAGTTGGTTTTATTATATTTTTTTACAGCTGCTGTACTATTATTTTATGGAAAAAAGGTGTCCTTTTGAAGAAGTCACTTCCGTTTAGTAGTCCTTGCATATTGACGCCATTGTGAAGATGTTTCTGTAAATGAAAACAATAGTTAACTTGTTATTGTTATGACGAGAACCTAGCCCTGAGAGTTTTGCCATGTGTAGGTAGGCAAAATCTCGCAGTGAAGATGGCATTCCAACATCTTGTTGTTGAAAACAAAGGACCATAGACGTATATTTAGGTATTGGCAAAAGCCGATAACATAAAATGAAGTCGATAACTTACAGTGATCAAATGATTTTTTTTTTAAATCAAAACGAAGCAAAGCGTTAGAGATGGCGCTCTTTATTTGTATGACAAAAGGTAAGAGTGCAACAGTTGGAAAAGTCTTGACCTTCCAACATTTTAATATCACACGCCACAAGATCCAAGCACGATCTTTCTTAAGCTAAAATGGTGACATTTTAATCAATGACAATTTTAACTAAAGTTTGATACCAAGGCGTGTGATGTAGCCTACAGTGCATCATGTTACAGAATTAAGCTATCAAAATTTTAATGCCACATAATTCAAAAATTCAAAAACTAAATAACCCCACACCATGAAAGTTGTTAACAAGAATGTATGTTCATGATAATATCTTAGTTTAGTGAAGAATGAACAAACTCCATGCATTTGTTTTTTCTAGAAGTGAGCATCAGGACCTCCGATGGAGTTGGGACACTTCCACGACATAGATTATATTTTTGTCTCTGATTATAATCTTTTCATATAATTTATAGTTTGTTATCTGCGATTAGGCCGAAAATATAGTCGGCCTCCAAACAAAATTTTCGCTACCAAACATTTGGTCGTGACGTCAAAATGACGAGTGATCCAAACAAAATAACTTCAACACTGAGTTGAGACCAAATAAAATTTCGGGCTAGATTGCCATGTTATTGAATTGCCATATACATTGGACCAAATGTTTGTTACCCGTTCATACTTTAAATTCGATGGCAAATATTTAGTGACGTCACGACCAAATGTTTGGTAGGGAAGATTTTGTTTGGAGGCTGACTATGGTTTCGGCCTTATAATCTGTCCACATAAATTATAATGTGTTATCTCGGACTATAATCTGTTAAGATGAATTATAATGTGTCTCTCAGATTATAATCTGTTTATATATGTTCACATAAATCATAATCTATTTTTTCATATAACAATTTTTCCACATAAATCATATTTTTTCCCTCTGATTACAATCTGTTCACATTAATTATAGTTCTTTCAGATTATAATCTGTTCACATAAATTATAATTTGTTCTTTCAGATTATAATCTGTTCACATAAATTATAATTTGGTTCTCTCATATTACAATTTGTTTACATAAATTATAATTTGTCCTCTCAGATTACAATATGTTCACATAAATTATAATCTATTCTTTCATTAATTATAATTTGTTCTTTCAGATTATAATCTGTTCACATAAATTATAAATTGTTCCTCTCAGATTACAATATGTTCACATAAATTATAATCTATTCTTTCATGATTACAATCTGTTCACATAAATTATAATTTGTTTTTTAAGATTATAATATGTTCACATATATTATAATTTGTCCTCTCAGATTACAATATGTTCACATAAATTATAATCTATTCTTTCATATTACAATTTGTTCACATGAATTATAATTTTTCTCTCTGATTACAATCCGTTCACATAAATTATAATTTGTTCTGTCAAATTATTATCTGTTCACATAAATTATAATTTGTTCTTTCAGATTACAATCTGTTTATATATATATTATAATTTGTTCTCTCGAATTATTATCTGTTAACATAAATTACAATATGTTCTTTCAGAATATAATCTGTTCACATAATTTATATAGTGGGGCAATCTACATGGAGTGCTGATCCAGATGCAAACGCATCTTGGAGATGCGCATCTTCGTAGACCGCTTTCACGTACGCGTATCATTAGTGCTGTGCAGCAGATCCGAATCTACAAAGCGGTTTACGGAGATGAGTTTTCATCCGGATTTGCACTCCCGTGTAGATTGCCTCAGTGTTCTCTCAGATTACAATCTGTTTGTTAGTCAGCATTTGTTCTCTCAGAATATAATCTGTTCACAAATTATAATTTGTATATATAATCTGTGACATTTTGTTCTCTCGGTCCACATAAATTATAATGTGGTCTATAATCTGTTAACATGAATTATGTTCTGTCAAAATATAATCTGTTCATATATAAGTT
>JXSR01S073907.1:56132-67939 GCA_000969725.1 Ophiothrix spiculata | reverse complement strand
CCTCAGGAACAGGGAGACGTGTTGCAAAAAAGGCTCAGGAAGACGAGGGTTAATGAGTTCCCCTGTGGTTATTCATTGCGTTTGTGTGAACGATTAGACTGCATTGAACAAGAAAAACTACCATCGCTGAAATCAGATATTGCCAAGAAAATAATAGATCTTGAAGAGCAAATATTACTTCTTGACTTACATGATATAGAAAAAACAATTTTACTAGTCTATTTTGTGGTGGAAGAAAGGCCAAATGAAGATCTTAACGCTGAGGTGGTGAACGTATGGGATCACAACGTTTCTGTAACTGATGAAATTTTAGACAGACACGCAGAGGTATTGTGATGACAGCATAACATATCTCTCCCAAGTCAAGACATGCTAGGCCAGACAAAGACAAACTGCCATCAAGGCATGTAATTGTACAATTCGCCTATAATAAAAAATTTCTGGGAAACAAAAAAAAATATGAAAAGGTGTGCCAAGAAGTGTTAGAGGACTTACCACCTGCAATGAAACAAGAAAAGGGGAAATTGGCCTCAATAGCTTACCATCTGAGAAAGGAGCAAAACCAGGTGACAAGGCTTGTAGTGAAGAAGACTAGAGTTGTGCTGGAACACATGACATGGATTGGAAAACTTACAGACCATGATGGAATATTTGGAAATTCTTGACCATGACTTTATAATTATACGTATATCTATAAGACAAGCCTTTCATGCTTTAGAGTATTTTCATCTTCCTGGTTACAAAATAAACTATTCAAATCGTGAAAACGTGAAAAGGAGAGGTGTTTGTATGCATATATCGGAAACAGTAAAATACAAATTACGTGCTGATCTTAATGTAGCAGATTCTAACTACGAACCCTATTTTAGTGAAATCGTAAGTAACAAATAAAATGGATGTCTTTAATATCGATTCACTTAAAGACGATACTGATAGTGCTACTCATGACTACCTTAAATTAATTTATTCATTAATTTCTGATACCATCAATTCATTAGCCGACTAGAATTACTGAAGACACTGCCACGATAATTGATAATATTCTGATCAATTATGATAAAAATGTCAACAGTAAAATTGTTTTAACTGACAGTGACCATTTACCAACAATTGTTACCACAAACCACAAACTTGACTGTAAAGAATAGATCAAATGACAACAATTTGCTAAACTCAGATACAACTTTGAATAGGACGATGTTCTTAAAGGTAATAATGTTAACACTTAAGTGACCAAGGGGGGGGGGGGTTCCTAGGGACCCTACAACAGGTTTTCTCGCGTAGCGCGAAAACGCGAAAAAAAATGTACATTGCCGCTTCAGGTAATTGTCAAACTTAACGCAGCGGGTCCCTCAGTGGCAAAAAAATTCAAATCGATCCAGTCGTTTTCGTGCTAATTACCATAAAGTGATTTTTCGAGGGCGCTGTTCTAATTTGTTTTGCCCATAAAATATAAACAAAATAACTTTTTTCTAATTTTATTTTTGCAATGTAATTGTACTTGCAATTTGCAAATTTGAGCAAAATATCATGCGAAAATTCCTTCGAGAACACCGTTTATGAAATTTTGGCGGGAACATTTTTGAGGCGACATTTTCAAAGGGTTCATCCGATTTTCATTTTTTTTTTGTATTTTGATCCTTATTACTTGCTTTATCATTGACCAGACTTTCAACGTAAAATTCATACCGGAAAGGTGATTTTTTAAGGGGGGGGGGGTCCCTAGGAACCCCCCTGTGTACAAGCGAGGTCAATTGTTTCCCTTTCGTAACTCTACACATTTGAGTTTTATCTTTGAACATTCCCCCAAGAATGATTATACGCAGGTTACTTCCATTATCCTGGCACTACTGAGCGAACGAAAGGGCCAATGGGCTAAACTGATTGATGATTTTCCATATGTGTTGACTTTCACGAACAACTGCTTGTACGCAAGGTATTGGCATTTAGTGAAGTCTCTTTGACGTCTACCAATTCCAGAAATCATTTTGCAGCAAAAAACAAAACACAAAACGCACAGCTATACAACAAAAAGGCATTCCTTCGTTTCTCACGGCTACAAAGTGTCTGAGGTCTTCATTCATTATCTCTCATAACGTCGCCATTTTGAAAGCAACAAAAATTACCTATAGGCCAAAATAAGCTAAGGGACTGTTTTAATGCATTGAACAACACACATTGGTAACATTGTTCAGCTAAATGAGAAATCAAATATTAACTATGGACGAGTTGTACTCGCAATTCGCAAACATCAGGATTTACGCTATGTTGCAATACTTTTGATAACGGAGTGTACGTGCCAT
Source organism: Ophiothrix spiculata (assembly GCA_000969725.1). Taxonomy (NCBI): domain Eukaryota; kingdom Metazoa; phylum Echinodermata; class Ophiuroidea; order Amphilepidida; family Ophiotrichidae; genus Ophiothrix; species Ophiothrix spiculata. The sequence continues at coordinate 65,636 of JXSR01S073907.1, read as the reverse complement.
ACCTATGTAGATAAGATATTAAAACTTCAAAAATGGGTTATAAGATCATTTACAAATAGTCATTATAGAAGCCATTCTGCTCCTATGTTTAAACAATTAAAATTCTGAATGTCTATGATACTTATAAACTTGAAAGTTGATGTCTTTATGTTTAGGTATTCTCTAAATCAACTCCCTCAGTGTCTTTTAATATTACACCGGAAATAGAAATGATTTAACCCAAACAAGAAACAAAAAGTATTTTCAGATCAGTCTGTTAAAAATGTATTGATCACTAAATAAAAAAACCCTCAAAATCAATAAAACACCTCCGCACTCAGCTAAAGCATGTAAAGCGTCAACTTTTATCAGATTAAGGCTAAATGACCTCTATCTGCTCAGGAAAATGTGAATCCTAACCATTTTTTAATCATGAAAAGATAAATAGTTTCCATAGCATTTTCGGGGACTCGAATCATGGATTATGGCAGTGGTTAGCCATGCATTACGTAGCGAGGGATCTACCGCTGAGCTATCCAGGCAGCGTTGAGATCGTGAACTAAAATCTAAAACATAAACATTAGAATGCCGTATTTTTCTTTGAGGGGAATTTAAGGTTATATTCATTCTGTTTACAGGGTTGGTTACGCATGCGCAATAGTATGAAACTGGAATTCAACGGGGGATTTTCAATGTCAGCTTGCATGGTCTAGCGGTTACGGTGCGAGATATTAACTCTGAAGATCGTGGGTTCGAGTCCTGCCTCAGTCGTTTTGATAAATTTCTTTTTTTTTTCTTTTGCGAAGCGTGTTGGTTTTTCTTCAATTTTTACCAGTTACGAATGAAATTCTCGAATTTTTGACATAATTTATTTTTAAAAACCACAAAGGTTACTTTTTATCCAGAAAAATGTATGTCAATATTCACTAAATTTCACATGAAATGCATTTTATTTCAACACAGCGAGCGGGCAGCGGTGCCATTCAAAACATTAGCTGTGAGCCCTGCTATGAGATCAATGTACACTGCTGACGTCAGGAGATGACCCGTCGGCACAAAAGGTAGTTGTTATCGAAATTTGGATGCCTGGTTATCGCAATACAAATCGAAGGCAAGTATGAAGAGCCGATATTAGGTACCTTTCATACACCACATCAGCATATTTATTTCTCCTTGTTTTATCTTCAGCTTTAAAGTCTTATAGGCAAAATATATTTTCCAAATTTCATCAATATGAGTTTTCATATTTTTGCTAGTGGAATCGACCAAATTGACGTCTTTTTATCTTCTAAAACAAGATTGATGTAGGGGTTGAAATTGGTATGTCTAAAAAGGCTCAAAATTGTTGATTTTTATAGAAAATACCATATAATGCATAATTTTTTACCAATAGCAAAAATTGTATTCACATTATAAAGGAAAAACTCAAAATTTTCATACCCACGTTCCCAATTTACATTTGCTTTCTCCTTGTTCAAATTATAAGGGTTCAAAGTCAGCTTTATTGGCAGGTCACGTAATAAAAAAAATCTCGCAACCAAGATTTTGTAATATCGATCGCATGATCTGAAATACACATTGCTCATTATAAGCTCATTTGCATAGACCATACGACACACTGGGTCCGCTTGCTTTTTTCAAACTTTTTGAGATTTTGGAGATATATGAAAATGTGTCTAGTTATGGTAACCACAATTAAATTTACGCAGTAACATATAGGCGGCTCTGAAATACAAAATTGCCCATAAAATAAAAATGCTTTGACCGACTCAGCTGAAATTTGAAACTTACATCTCTTGAGTGGTCTTCATTCATATGACATTGAAAACTGAATTTTGAAAAATTGGACTGAGCTCCTTTAAGGTTGTGATTACCTTCCTGGCATTTTGATCAAATACTCCATAATGTGTTTTTATTTGTGTTTTTAATTTGTATATTATTTTATGGAAAAATAAAGCTGAATGAAACTAAAACTGAATGAATGAACATATTAAGAGCAAATATACAAACAAAATCAATGACATCAAGCAAAGCGTCTGCGCCACAACTACAGTGAGTTAATTACCTTAAACTATATTAGGTACGAAGCTCATTTAGGGTTACTATTTTGGGAGACAAATTCTATAGAGAAAGGCTATTTTTCCAGACGGTGTCGAAAGTTATTATCTTCCTCAGTGTATTGTATTGTGATGGTGAGCTATATACCTAGAGGGAGGAGAAGGTCGAATTTTTCTAGGCCGTCGCACCGCCATCTTGTGTACCCTCTCCATCCCTTTGAGGTCTTTGAGTCGCTATTATTCTATTTAGATTTTTCAATTTATTTAATTTAACTAATATTGTATTCAATATTTCGTAAAAACTTCTTATGGCCTTGGTAGGTAAGCAATGATTTGGATCGTGACTTGTATTAGTGTTTTGATATTGTATTCAATATTTATTATGTTTTATTTTTTGAAATAATATTTGGTCCTGGTGGGACTCGAACCATTGAAACCACCACACAATACATAGTGAGTTGAGTATCTCGAGTTGTAAGACGATCGTTTTGCTGACCATGCTAAATGTTGTGAAATAAGCGAGACTTGTATGTATTGGTCCAGACGAATTGTTAGATAAAAACACACTAATAAATGAGTGAAATACTATTTCATTGTTTGGTACTCAGTAACGCCGATTTGATCCAGTAACGCGAACGCATTATTTTTCAGAGTCAAGTAAACTATAATTAATAGTATTTTAACAGTAGTTTCAAAATGATACCGAAGACTTGAGTGAAATACTATGTCATTGTTTGGTACTCAGTAACGCCGATTTGACTCAGTAACGCGAACGCATTGTTTCTCAGAGTCAAGTAAACTATAATCAATAGTATTTTTACAGTAGTTTCAAAATGATACTGAAGACTTGAGTGAAATACTATTACCAAGGGAGCAAAACCCTATTTTAGGGGTAAAACTGCAACGATAAATTATTTTAATGTGTCGTATCTATTTGGGTTCTATGAACCATGGGTAACAACACTAGGGTGGACACAAAATCAGTCTGTTGCATGGGACCCTGCAGGAGGGGGTAAAATCATTGCAGGGGGGCAAATTTCAAAATTGGTCAAATTTCGTTTTAAACCATTCTAACATGTTCCTCTCGTCATAAGGAAGCAGGAAAAGTATACTTTGACCCACATCTGATGAAGGGATTTCGAGATATAACCGAAAACATGAAAGGTGATTACAGGGGTCACATGTTGGGTCTATGGGAGTCAAACATTTTAAAAGTGTCCGATTTTGTTCATTATTATGTTCTGAGCTGTCCGATTTCCAAAAAAATCGGACAGGGATATCGGTCAGGATACAAAATATCAGATTTTGAACATAATAATGATAAAATTGGATGGATTTTTTCGCATGATACTCAAAGATATTGGTCTCGCTATGAGTTTGTTTATATCAAAATGGTCTCAAATTGTTCGTCTTGCAAAACTGTCTACATAAAGTAATATTTTCAAACGTCTTCGATCAATCGTTTCTATGGTATCAAGAAAAACTTCGTATTTCTAATTGGTGCATATAACAAAAACTTTATATTGACCTGTAACCATAGCAACGGTTGATCGTAGATATTGGAAAATATTACTTTGTACAGACAGTTTCTTCAAGACGAACAATTTGAGACCGTTTTGATATAAAATTGGATGGATTGAACATGATACAAAAAGATATTGGTAGAGCTATGAGTTTTACGAAATATCGTGCGAGACGCGCAGCGTCGAGCTCGATATTTCTAAAACTCATAGCGAGAGTATCATGCGAAAAAATCCATCCAATTTTATCATTATTATGTTCAAAATCTGACAATTTGTTTTCTGTCCGATTTTTTTGGAAATCGGTCAGCTCAGAACATAATAATGAACAAAATCGGACACTTTTGAAATTTTTGATTCCCATAGGCCCATCGCATGACCCTTGGTTTGACATTTCATGTTTTCGGATATAACTCTTGAAGTATTCATCAGAGATGGGTTAAAGAATACTTTTTCTGGCTCGTTATGATGAGAGGAACCTGTTAGAATGGGTTTGAACAATATTTGACCAATTTTCAAATTTTACAATGATTTTACCCCCCTGCAGGGTCCCATGTGACAGACTGATTTTGTGGCCACCCTAGTGATGTTACTTATGGTCCATAGCACCCATCTAGATAGGGCACAATAAAATAATTTCTCGTTGCAAGTAAACCTGTTTTGCTCCCTAGGTATATTTCATTGTTTGGTACTCAGTAACGTCGATTTTGACTCAGTAATTGATGTTGAGTTCCGTTCAACATCAATCGATGTTAATTCCATTTCCTCGGAATAAAATAAATGACTTGCCGCAGCAGTAATACTCTCCAGTTCAAGTTCAAGTTTATTTTTCCATAAACAAACATAATAAAATACACTTAAAGGTATAGGTTCCTGTTTTAGGATATGTATAATTTAATTTTAACTGATTGACCTTGACCTCTGAAATGCATTGTGCAAAGTTTTAACCTTAGCCTGTGTCTCGTTTTCTCTTGAGAAGCAAAAGAAAGTATGCAACCCTGGGGATGAGGCTGTTATGTAAATACAAAAGAAATGGAAAATAGGTATACCAATTTATCTTACATTTTGTGATATATCTCCGAAACTATTAAGAATAGGAAGGTGAAATTTTGGATTCATAATCAGAAAAATATTGGCTTTCATTTGGCATCAAAAAATATACTACTTCCAGTTGAGCCCTGGGGGATGAGAATATGATAAGTCTAAGGTACACTGCCCCCTTAATAGTGTAAATGGCATTCATCGTTAGGACCAATTAAATAAAAAGAAAATGCATGAGCATGATGAGGCAGTAAATAACCAACGATAAAAGGAGGTGTAATTAATGTGATCAAACTTCAGGATCTTACACTCAATTTTATTCAAAACCTTTTATCCTTCAATGATTACATTTTTGTTTTACTGCTTATATACCTGGAATAATTCACCATTCCCAATTCGCACAGCAATCCTTTGTTCGACCAAGCTTACTTCGTCATGTAAGTGCAAGAGATTCGTTTCTGCAATAGCTGCCTTTTGTCATTAATTTGGATTGCACACTATAAAATCTCCAGTCTTGGGTCAGTGGTTCTTGAAATGGTTCTTCAGGTGACACCGTCACCTGAAGAACCATTTCAAGAATCACTGACATAAGACAGTGAAATTTTCAGAGATTTTTCACATTCTTGTGACAAGTTAAAAAATAAATATAACTTTGCAGATACGACTTTCTTGCACTCACATGACGACTTAAAGGGTGGGGTATCTCATGATCAACAGCCACTACTCGTTCTGTCACCTCTATCAAAATTCAGTTGTTTAGCGAGTAAGAATTATTGACTGATTTCTTAAACATATTGCAAACCCTTTTAGCAAGGCTGCTTTTTTTTTTGAACAAAATAAGAATGTATGGCTTTTTTATATATTGACTGGGCCCGACAGTAATTACATCACTTTGAAAAAAGCGAATTTTCAACTAAATCATAAACTCAACCAATATATTTTATTCATTTGCCCATTTTTTACATCCTAATGTCAACAGAATCATGATCTTAACTGTGATCATGATGATATCCGTCTCAAATGAAAAATGAATTGCTTGACGCCATCATAGCAAGCACAGTGCTCTATTCACAAATCCAGGCACAAATCGTCAAACCGATCAGACGCCATCATAATATATATTTCTATAGTTTTTTTATATATAATCTATAGTTTCACAAGAGAGCGGTTTCTTTCTAACATTCAAGATTTGCACAAAACCACTTTCAATCAGTCCAATAAAAATTTTCTTATCAAATAGCAATGAAATACTTGAAATCAATGAAATTTTATACGTTTAGGTATACAAAATCACGAACCTCGATCATTATGATCAATCAATTAAAATAATAATATAATGTGTTAAAAATGAAGCGCCCCCTGTCATCTGCCATGAATGACATTTTTCTTAACAAAAAGCAATGAAATACTTGAAATCAATGAAATTTTATACGTTTAGGTATACAAAATCACGAACCTCGATCATTATGATCAATCAATTAAAATAATAATATAATGTGTTAAAAATGAAGCGCCCCCTTATTTTTTTTATTTTTATTTTTTTAAAGCTAATTGGGTCAACAGCCACTACTCCCTCTGTCACCTCTATCAAAATTCAGTTGTTTAGCGAGTAAGAATCATTGACTGATTTCTTAAACATATTCCAAACCCTTTTTAAGTATGCTTATAAATGTTCCTGAACAAAATTAGAAAGTATCAGACTGGCTTTTTTGTATTGACTGGGCCCGACAGTAATTATATCACTTTGAAAAAAGCGAAGTTTCAACCAAATCATAAACTCAACCAATATATTTTATTCATTGGCCCTCTTTTTACATCCTAAATCATGATCTTAACTGTGATCATGATGATATCTGCCTGAAAAGAAAAATGAATTGCTTGACACCGTCATAGCAAGCACAGTGCTCTATTCACAAATCGTCAAACCGATCAGACGCCATCATAGTATTTGTTTTAAAGTGACTATAACATAGTTTCACAAGAGAGCGGTTTCCTTCTAACATTGTTACGCCGTGGATGCGATCTTTCCGTATCATCGATGATACGGCACACCGGAATGCCGTATCATCGATCTTGCCGGTGTAATGAATGGTACATACTATACAAATATATAGGTACCCGGACAATAAATGGGTAGGACTGTAGTCTGTAGCATTCATGACACCGGCATCGCGTTTACGGCACTCGACATCGATGATACGGCAGCTTACATTGTTTTTGTTGCTTAATTGAAAGTACGCTTGCGCACTGACAGCACGTAACCCCAATCAGCATCGGGCTTCAAGTGTGTGCCGTGGGTGCGATGATGGGATGCCCGATGATGCGATCGAAAAGTGTCAATTTAGAAAGACAATGTGAATGTTTATTGGTCGTTGTTTATGATTTTACCAAATGTCAGAGGAACAGTTTCATATTCGGCGAGCATGAGGCTGTTGCAACTCAACTGCCAGGCCAACGCATATATGTGATGGCTCACCCCGAAAGGGGGGACTTTGCAGATGATATCAATTTTGATGTTATCATTTCATCTGTTACAACATTTTCTAAGCTTTAAAATGACACCTTACTCGTTGAAATTGATCAAGGCGATCAAATTTGACAACAGAAAATCTGCTGGAAATTCTAATTATTTAGGCATACATTGTTGACACTGTGACTGTTGTTATAGCCAGAATAAGCTTAATAATGATCTATAGTGAATGGCCTGTTCAATGCGATACATATAATTTATTTTATTAGTTTCATGATAAATCATTTTGATCTTTATTTATGATTCAAACTATAACTGTTGAGAGATGGCAAACTTTAATTATAATACCAAGCTTTAATTTGATGTACTATTCATTTCCACGTTTTTGTTTTTGTTTTTTCATTGATACCTAAGTCATGTTTATATAAGAAGAAATTTAAAAGGCATCCAATCAGTTTATGAGTTGGCATGGCATGGCAGAGATCTCAGGCACGTGCAGGGCACGTGCACGGCAATCACAAATTTAACCAGACGATGGTGGCCGCGAAATAAATTGCATGTTTACTCACAGACCGCTTTACGGTCTGTGGCTCTACAAATGTGTATTATGTATGTATGTATGTATGTACTTGTGTGTTTACTCAGATTTGATGGGTGTTCATCCGTGGTATCGCCCGTATTTCAATGCGTAAATAAAAAGAAAATCAGTTCTTTAAAATAGTCAGAACATCTCTTTAGTTTTCTATAGTTGAAGTCCCAACCACAACGGTTTTGAAATCTGCATATGTTTATACCATGTTAGTATAATACCTCCATGTTTATACACAATCTAAATACGAAAGAGTGAAAAATCACTCGAAATTTTGAGTGAATTTGTTTTAACTCTAATCGAGTGCGTTTTAGCTCTTTAAGAGTGAAAATACTTTTCACTCGCAGGAGAGTGGCTCGAAAACACCGCTCTTTTACGGAGTAAAGCTCTTTTACGGAGTGAAGAGTCTAGCCAATCAGGAACGCGGATACTCGCGCTGTTGTAACTACGAAAAATCGGTAGTGCTCACTGTTCAACATGGCGGTGGTTGAGTTGGAGATTGTGGAGGAGTGACAGACAAGGAATTTCAGAGGAAATTGTGCAACTATTTATCGGTGAGTAGATGCCAGACAATAAATACCCAACAGTGACGCTAATCATGCAAAAACTGGATCGATGGAACTTGTCGGTGTAAGCTTACTTAATACATTGGCAAATGTATTAAGTAAGCTTACACCGACAAGTTTATTGTCTAGCATCTCCTCACCGATAAATATTTTCACAATAAAACGACTAGATCATTGAGTGAACTTTCATTCTTTTGAAGATTTATTCTTATCCCTCCCAGATCATTTAGAGTGAACTATTCATGATAATAAACGGTTCACCGAGTCTTTCCTAGAGTGAATTACTATCACTCTTTCTTGAGAGTGAACTTCACTCTAAAAGATTGGTCACTCATATGGCTCTTTCTAATTTTAGAGTGGTTTTTCACTCTTTCACAATAAGAGTGCACTAAAGGCGTAAAATAAATTATTTTAAGATTCAGGTTTTTTGAATGGGAGTTTCAAAATCTGATGACGTCATGTCCTACCCCCTTGCAATAAAACGGCCTTGCAATTACGACACAGGAAGTTTCAGACACATGTAGCACAATTAAACCCAGCATCGCAGTTACGGCACGGGGTGACGGATGTTAAATCAAATAGAATAATCTAATACAGGTATCGACTATGAATTACAGGCTGAATATAGCGCACAATACAGATCAATGGGAGGCATATATTATACTGTAAAATCATTCCTTTCGAGAGCCTCGCAATCACGGCAAGCCCTGCCGCATCCTCGATGCACCGGTACAGCCTCGCAAATACGGCATAACACCATTCAAGATTTCCAAAAAACCACCTTCAATCAGTCCAGTTTTTCTTACCAAATATCAGTGACATTTTTGAAATCAATGAAATTTTATATAGGTATACAAAATCACGAATCAGCTTCTCCGAAGAGGCTACTGGTTTTTGGTAACTATTTCTTTTAAAAAAACGCGAACATTAAGATCAATCAATGTGATTTTATATGCTGATTTTACAAACATATAATAATTATTGTTCTCTTATTCTGATATAAATCAACTTACAGGTACTAATTATGTTAACAATGATCCAAAACGTTGCCTTAATCTCTAATCATATGTATGATGTTTGTCAAACCAGAAGTAATAAATAAAGTGAGAAGACTTTTGTAAACTTAATAGTTTTAAAAGACTTATTAAACTGATTTACTAAATTTGACAACTTGATCATCAAACTGAGTTTTTTTCTTGCATTTAAGTTTAGATGATTACATTTACCGTCAAATATCCTCATAATATTATTGGTCACTTAATTAGTATCTAGTGTAAATTAC
>JXSR01S073907.1:31232-43718 GCA_000969725.1 Ophiothrix spiculata | reverse complement strand
CATGTCAACATCCATTAATATCTAAGTCGACTTGACGTTGTAATTTATCTTGCCATGTCGAAATAATGCTGACAATATGTCACGATAGCAAGAAAAAATATCTTGCCATGTTGACATAATGTTGACAATATGTCTACTTGTCAAGTTAAATAAGTTGCCATCTCATGGCACTTAAAACGCTCCGTACATGTCACTATATTTATGTAGCTTGAGATTTGATAATCTTGATCTATGCCCGATCGATGTTGTACGTTCAAAGTGTACGTACAGTATAAACCAAAAAACATATAAAAAAGAGACATCTGCATATTAAAGAAATACAATCTTTATATGACTGGAACAACATACATTCTCATTGTCTTAGTACATCAAAAGCACTTCCATCTGTATTTAGCCTTGATAGACACTCATTACGTTTTTGTGCACATTGATACCTAAAATATCTCTGTTGTACAAAATCGTCTCTTTTGTCCGTTTTGCCCGACGTTTATTTGTACTCTTTTATTTGATCTGAAACAATCTTTAAGCTACTAAGTACCTTTATGCTTTTGAATTAAGAAAATTAACTGTAAATATACGATTTTCATTTTTTCAACAAAGTTAAGACGATAGCAACGGAATCCCCAGTGGTCAGAATCTAGTGGTACACAGCTCTGTGATACAACTGTTTGCGACTATAAATCTGTTCAAGAAAAACCCTGACATCTAGCAAGGTTCAGTAATTCTTTACCACGTTTGAAATGGTATAAGTACCAAGGAAACTTGAAGTAGCATTTCAGTTTCCATCTCAATCATTGATCATATATATAAATGAGGTTGTGGTCATCGTGGTCAATTCTTATTTGTGGTAGTCCAGGCCAAGCTACGACTACGAACGGACGCAGTAAGTCGCAATATGCTTTGACCATTCTTTGGATCAAGAACCTAAAGAGCCTCTTGAAAATCCCGCCATGGACAAAACCAAAACATCTAGTCACTAATACATGAAAAATAAAATGGAATCTATGATAACATTAATCTACATTCGAACAAAACAACTCAAGCCTCATCTCACGTCCAAACATAACTAAAATGACCATCCATTGTCATTAAGTTAACTCGAATGACATTGAACTTCACACCCATTTCAGACAGTGTTAATGACTCTGCTCTAAAACAAATACCACTTAAAGGGGCAATTCATGATCCACTTTTCACCCTCAAGGTCACCTCTATCAAATTTGATTTTTTTAGCTTATAAGAATCCTCAAGTGGTATATGTTACGATCCCCAAACCATTCTTTCATATGTGCTTGCATTTTTGAGAAAAGTGAGAAAATGTGTCATTTTCTAATTATTGTCGGGGCCCCGACAGTAATTACAACACAGTAGTCTATGGGGATTTTCAAAATGCTAAAAAGCTTGTAACTTAGAAACGAACGGTCGGAATCAAGTGAAATTTTCAGTTTATATTTATGTTGTGCTCTTCTTTTTATTTAGCTAGAAAAAAGGCCACATCAAAATCATGAATTGCACCTTTAACTATCGAGATATACATACAAGTATGGGGGAAATAAATGAAATACCATATAGGATATTGGAGAAATATATTGCTGTATTATTTTCATTTTGTTGATTACCATGATTACGCGAGATAAAAAAAACACGTTTTAGCACCAGTAAACTGAATGACGAGTCAATGACTGTTTTAAATCAATTTGTTTGTAAGTACATATAAAGAGGAATATTGGTTTTCTAAATGCGATAATAAAACTATTAACCCTAGTTCTACTGAGGCGGTGGTGCATCAAACCCCCTACCGAAAATTTTCCGCACGCTAGAAATTCCTTGCGCGCGCGCAGCATTTAACGATTTGATGTACCTCTAACATGTCTAAGCCGATTTTAGTGAAAACAATTTCGACCTTACCACCTTCAGGAAAGGTACGATGTCTGTTCAAATTTCGGAGGTCGGGGTGTAACTCTGTGATTTTTAAAATCTACTTTTTAGTAAGATAATTTAGCATATATTCATTTCAAACTTAGTATTTAGATAAAACTAGTGATTTTCTAGTATATTTAGCAAAAAACTGCATGAAAATAAGATATTCCTACAATTTTTTTTGCTGATTTTTCACATTTTGATAATAATGACGTCATATTGATGTCATACATTAATGAATGACCTTGAATTTGGTATTAATGGAAAGCGGTAGCTGATGCCTATCCAAGTTGTACCACATACGGGGGTCTTGGGGACTCGCTATAAAAATGTTTGTGACAATCGCTCCGTATATAAGGGTTAAACTACAGTTTGCTCCTAGAAATCAGCAATCTTTACTTAGCCTTATCAATATTGTCTCACTATTTTAAAACATTTTTTTAATTTCATGGAAAATAATAATTAAGGAAACACAAGGCCCATGATGTGTTTTTTATCAAAGGTTGTGCTAGGGTCACAATGCCATGTTCCAGGCCCGTAACCAGAGGGGAGACGCCCTCCTTTTTTCTTTCTTTAATCATTCATTCTTTCTTTCTTTTTAGACAAGTAACCAACAAATACAAAATATTGCATACAAAAAATCTTGAAACTAAATATTTCGGCCAAAAAATGTATTTTTGTTGTCAAAACAACCAAGAATCGACTGCAAAATAGGAGGTAATAAGCCACTCAATTTCATTGAAATACAACAGAGTACCGAGAGTTAAATAGCACTGCTAGTCTTTAATGAAAAAAGTAAGCTGAATCGGAGAGATTTCGTTTTTCTAAGCTACGCAAATTGCACTAATTCATCAAGTTATAACGCTTGAACAACAAACGTCTAATTATTCCAGTCAATTTTATTCCTCTGTAAGGTGTAAATTTTCTCACACAAAGGCTCGTCCATCCTCTTATACTATTCCACAGTTATCCACACTTCGCCGGCTTCCCAATGTGATGTTCAATAAAGAGCAAAATACGTTTTTGCAAAAGCTAAATGCGGCAGGTGTTGAAATGAACTGACAAAACAAGTCAACTCTTCGAATCTAATAGATCCATCCCAAATTTGCGATCTTTAATGTGCCATGCTAACATAAATTTTGTTTAGTAATTGCAACCGACGAGTACAATTTGTAGCGTAATTGATGACAAACTGTTTCAATAGGACTGTTTCAACAGCATTTGGTTTGAAATAATTATACAACACACAGAATTCTAAAATCTATTTTTGGAAGTTTAGTGTTACTTTGATGTAAAATAAACCCTCTCGTTGGATTTTATCCACAATATGAAGTGTGAAATTTTCTCCCTTTTATACGAGTCACCTTTCACAAGTAAAAAGAGCTCTGTATAAAAAGAATGTTTCAAAATGTTGATATTCGTATACCTTTCGTTAAGAGGGCACCATTTATTTATTTGTTTGTTTTGTTTGTTAGTTTTTAATTTATTATGAGGTGAAAAGTAGTATTCATTGTCAGCTATATTAATCGGATAATAAAGTTACAAGTTAATTGACAAAATGCATAGTCAGAAATAACGTTTACCAAGGTAACTCTGTTGCTCTAGAAATGACTAAAAACACCACCTTTTGTAAAGTGGCCAGATTTAAACAACAAATATTGCGTGCCCAGTCCTACAAACCTAAATTGTGCCTCTTTATTATTAAAACAAATCAAAAGTCTGACCAGTCTGTGGCGCGTGTGATCTTGTTTGCGGAACTTTGATTGGACATGTTGGATGTGCGTGAATTTTACACCTGGCCTGCTCGCAACCATAAGCTGATGTGTTAACCAAACGTGGCGACCATAGATTAATAAAAGTACAGATAGGAAACTTGTCTATTTGCACCCTAAAAATTCGGCTAAGTTAGGGGATTGCACCACGCGGGCGCCATGCCTAGCCCGACGCTGTGCGAGTGTGTGGTGACTCCGTATGCGTTCTGTCGCGCACTACTATTACTTGACTACAACGCAATACGCATCTTACATTTTGCCGCCAAATTGTGCGTAAGCAAAGAACAACGCTTGACTGGCTCGACAGCCGCAGTCTCAGTCAAATTACCATTTAGTTGCTAGAGTACGGTGGCGACGCATAGAGCACTGCAGTGTTGGGTGGACACCGGAAAGTTAGATGATAATAAGGCTCTTTCATTATTTGTTTCGATCCATTTGTCCTGGTCTTCAGGCCCGTAGCCTGGGGCGGGAGGGGGCGCCCCCCCCCCCCTTTCAGTCAAAGCCCCTAAAATGTCCGCCTCATATTTTGTATAATGGGCACATACGTGCCCCTTCATTAAAATACAAAGACATCTCATAAAATGGGTCAAATCGGGTAATCATTTTTATAAAATTTTCATACATCTGAAGCTGAATTCAGACTCGACGCAAACGCAAACGCACGACGCACCGAGCATGTGCAGTAAAAGATTTGAGGAGTTCCGATCAATCGATATCAAAACGCAACACCGAATGCGGCACCGCAAACCGAGTTGAGGAAAGCTCAACTTTCCATTGCGTTTTCATGTCATCAGCTGCCGCAGTCCGTTTGCGTTTTCATGTCATCAGCTGCCGCAGTCCGTTTGCGTTTTGAGTGTGAATTCATTTGCGGTGCCGTTTGCGGTGAAAATTATTAGAAACGCAACGCATTGCGTTTTGAGTATGAATTCAGCTTGAGGGGGTACATCACCCCTCAGACACCCCTGCGTCGCGCAAGTGCGACGCGCCGTGCTAACGCGGGGTATGATCACTTTCTCAGAATGTTGCGTGTGTGAGCTTATTGCGTGCGTAAAAATGACGCAGCTCTAAATAGCTGGTCATTGGGCTTCAACACAATACAGTATGATAATTAATATCAAATTTATGCTTTACTCATAATGAAACTTCGATTCCTTGTCTGAAAAAAAAATTAAATTAGTTTGTCTCAAATGATGATTTGTAATGTTGCAATCGAGGAAAACAACATTTTGACAATAATGTTTAAAAAAAACTATAAGTAACTCCGGCGCTATAGTAAAGACTAAGAAATCTTTTGCAAATTAGCCATTTTTAAAATAACCAATAAATATAGCGTGCCAAGTCAAGCAATCCTAAATTGTGTGTGGTGTGTATGATTTTGTTTGCGGGACCTTGATTGAAACTATATACATGAATTTTACACCCGGCCTGCTCGCGACCATACGCAGAAGTGTCGACCAAACGTAGCGACGCATAGACCAGTGGAGTGTGGGTGGACACTGGAATTCAGATGATAATCATTGACAATAATCCTTTGTTTCAATCAATTTGATTTTAATTGAAATTAATTGTTCGACTTGTGTCCCAACTATACGTTTAGTGCTCATAGCAAACCTTCGGTTACATTTCATTGCAGATCGAGATCAGTTTGGGTGAAAAAATCACAATGAATGAATAATATGCATTTGTTTTACTAATTCTTTGTATTTGATAAAGGTTTGAACAACAAGTTTTATCGAATATTTTTAGCTAAACCTTATTTTATTAGTGCAATACATTTTAAAATGCTTCGTTAAAAAACTTTACACAAAATCTTAACCAAGCAAGCACGTAGAAAAAAATGGCAATATAAAGTTTGTTGCATCTGCAAATTATCTGCAAGGTTTTGATTATATTGTGGTTGGTTTAAACAAAAACATGCATAATGTGCATTATCTTTAAATCATAATTAACTACCAGATTTTAGAATAATTGTAAGGTGACATTTTATCCTCTCATAGATAAACCAACGCGTGTAACCACAAAAACGTCATCCCTTATTGATAACATTTTCACAAATATTCTTAAAGATAAAATAACTCCAGGAATCCTCTATAACGATATAACTGACCACTTTCCAATTTTCTATTTCATCAATAAAACTATAAATAATGAAAGTCATAAAAATACTAGAACTAAAAATTATACTAAAAGAAAAATAAACACCACTACTGTTAATGCCTTTGAAACTGAACTTTATAATACCAGTTGGACTGAAGTCTTTGATAATCCTTCTGCTGAATATTCGTATAATAATTTTATTAATAAATTTACTAACCTCTACGATAAACATTTTCCAAAAATCAATAAGAAAGTAAATAAGCGTAGAGAAAATAAACCTTGGATAACGGGAGGCATAATTAAATCGATTAAAACTAGAAACAAACTCTACATGACTTTCATCAAATCTCCGACCGATATAAACAAAATTAATTACGTCAAGTACAGGAATAGGTTAACCAAATTAATTAAAGTCTCATTCAAACAATACTATTCGTCCAAATTCAGTGAGTATAAATATAACATAATAAACACATGGCATACAATCAACAGTGTCATTTGCAAAAATTCTAGCCCCAAGACTTCATCTTATTTCCATGACGGCCCCTCCAAGGTTTCTGACCCAAGCATTATTGCCAACAAATTCAACTCATTTTTTGCTAATATTGGCCCCGAACTTGCCTCAAAGATCCAGTCACCTTCCATCTTTTCGGACTTTCTTACGGATGCATCACCTAACTCCATTTTCTTCAATCCAACTAATGAAAAAGAGATTGTTGATGTAGTCAAAAAATTCAAAAAAGGCAAAAGCGCTGGATACGACGATGTGAGCCCGGAAATTGGCAAGCGCATAATTCATTACATTTCTAAACCACTTGAACATATTTTTAACCTTTCACTTTCCACTGGTGTCTTTCCCTCGGCCCTTAAGGTTGCAAAAGTAATCTCGATCTTTAAAAAGGATGAACCTCATGTATATTCAAATATCGCCCCATATCCCTTCTTCCTTGTTTCTCCAAAATGCTTGAACGTCTTATCTATAACAGGCTTGACAACTACCTCACCCACTTCCATATCCTGCACAATAACCAATATGGCTTTCGCAAACAACACTCCACAGACCTTGCACTTTTGGATATCTACAACAAAATGTCTTCGTCTCTTGATCATAACTATCACACCATTGGAATTTTCCTTGATCTTTCCAAAGCCTTCGACACTATTAATCATGCCATTCTTTTAACCAAGCTAAACCACTATGGTATCCGTGGTACTGCCTTAGAACTTCTTTCTAGCTATCTATCAAACAGGTTCCAATTTACATCATATGCTTCCAATACCTCCCATCGTCTTCCAGTCTCATGTGGTGTCCCCCAAGGCTCTATCTTAGGCCCCCTGCTCTTCTTACTTTATGTCAATGATATACCCGCCTCCTCCAAAAAAATTTCCTTTGTACTTTTTGCTGATGACACAAATATTTTTCTTTCTCACCCAAACCTCAATACTCTCACACATCTCTTTAATACGGAACTTATACACGTTTCAAATTGGTTCAAAGCCAACAAATTATCCCTCAACGTCAACAAAACCAACTATATCCATTTCACCAAGAAAAAGCACAAAACACCTGCAACACGCATTATAATAGACAACACCCCAATCTATCCAGTTGACCACACAAAATTTCTAGGTGTAATCATTGACCAAAATCTTTCCTGGAAATATCACATTACTAAAACCACAAATCAAATTTCTAAGAACATCGGTATTCTTAGAAAGCTTCGCAACACTCTTCCAAGACAAATTCTTTTCACATTATACAACACACTAGTTCTTCCATACATCTCGTATAGTAACATTGCCTGGGCAATAACTGACCGAACACTTTCACAAAACTCTTGTCCCTGGACATCTACAAACACCACTAAAATAGACGATATCTTTAAACTCCAAAAACGCGCTCTCCGCATCATCAACAACTCCAACTACACATCACACACAAAGACAATGTTTAAAGAATTAAAAACTCTTAATATCTTTGACATTAACAAATTGCAAAGAGACACTTTCATGTTTCGCTACAAAATAAATACACTCCCCAATTCATTTGCAAACTTCTTTTCTAAACATAAAGACGTTCACAACTATAACACCAGACACGCAAACAAGTACATATATCAGCTATACCCTCATCTGACCTTGTAAAATATTCAATCAAATATTCCGGCCCAAAATTATGGAATTCCCTCACTAGTAATATTACAAACACAAATAAATTATATTCACTGAAAACTCGTGTAAAATTAGAGCTTCTCAAAAGTTATTCTAACTAATTAACATGGTTTAATGCCCTTTCTGACTCCCAATTAATTAGTAAAAAGTAAACTTCTGTAGTAATATTAAATCGAAATCACAATGTTCCTCCCATACACTGATATACATTTATTTTCAATCCATTTGCAAGTTTTCGTATATTCAATGCTCTCAAAATTGTGTAATTGTTTGCACCTTTGATTGACCGGCCATTGAACTACGAACTCCCTTGGTTCGTGTTTTCTATTGCAATATGAATCTGTCCTGTGTTGTTGTATCCTTGTCTTGTCCCCGTCCTGTTTTTGTCATGTCTCCGTCTTGTTTTGTCCTCCAGTGTCGTAACATGTCAACATTATATCCTTTTCATCATATTTCAAGGTGGGGCCTGCTAAAAACTCCCCTGAGTTTATTGGTCTCTCCGCCATGTTTCCTATTTTTAGACCTATATTCTATCCATTGATTCTAATCTGTAATCATGTCATAATTCTCTTTTTATAACTTAATTGATCATATTGTAGATCATTATTGTATTTTCCAGTAATTGAAAGTATTATCAAATGCATCTTGTAAAATTTTGTATAAAATCATAATGTACCTTGAGAAAATTGTACTATTGTGTTATATAAGAAACATGGAAATAAAATTGAATTGAAATTGAATTGAATTTAAAATATTTGCTTGTGTTTCTTATATAAACTGAACTATCTGAGCAGAAGGTTTTACTGACAGGACCTTGGTTAAGGGTAAATACCACTGTGGGTAAATACTCTCCATCTGTTCTGAAAAATTATGTTTCCTAACTATTTTTGAATCATGAAAAGATAAATAGTTTCCACTGCATTTGTGGGGACTCGAACTATGGCTTACGAAGCGAGGGAATAACCGAGCTAACTGAGCAGCCTTAAGATCGTGAACTGAACTTAAATTTAAATCATAAACATTAAAATGCCGTATTTTACTTTTGTTTACGTAAAACTTGCCTCGATGGAATGCTTCATTTGAAAGTAATTATACTAATGCTAATTTTAAGTAAATTATACCAACGCTAATATATTGTAGATATTGTACATTAAAACAGGCAATACAGAGTTCAAACGGGGATATCATAGATCACGTCCGTTTTTCATGAAAAACAGCGAGTTTATTAAATTATCATTCAATACCACATATTTATAAAATATTATTTGTAATTCAATAAGAAATATCAAGCCTACAATCTGTCAAAATTTGAAAAAACAATCGAGGTGTCAGAACATCATGAAATTATGATGTTTCGGCGAGATAGCGTCAACTTTTTCGAAGTATTCTGTTGACGCTATTTTGACCTTGATCATGGACGTAAACATTAATGTTTAAATTATTAGAGACAAAATACGTACAGCAAAAATTGTGATATTCTGACATGCGCAAGTAGACAAAAATTTGCAATAAAATGATGACATTTCGTCGTTTCGCTCGCCTTAAGCATCAATTTTATTTTTAAAGGAAAATATTTGAATACAAAAACTTTTTGTACATATCATTGTCGAAGAAACATTGCATACCCGGCGCCATCACCATTTCTCCACCTCATCATACTTATACAAAGTGTTGTTATAGAGAAATAATCCCTGCCGATTGCAAAGTCTAGAAAGTGATCTGTCTCTCATAATTAAAGCTCAATTTGAAAGGGACTAAAGTTGAGGTCATCTTCATACATAGCGAGGAAGGGGCAAAGAAAATAAGAGTGACTATACTTCATCTACAACCATTTTCTGAAGTGCAATTACCTACATTATATAGCTTCCGATACGTGGAGGATTCCTTCTTGGTGATGTTTCACTTTCAACACTTTTATGGTGGCAAAATTGTGCGTGGTATTTCGCGCTCATTTCATGAAATAATTGGCTTTCGGTATTGTCAGCACCTACCATGCGAAATGATCACCATTGACAATGATGAAAAGTGACTTATGTAATATCTATAAGTTACAAAATAGGACTTGTCCATGCAGAAAAGCAATTTACTATTCCAAATGAAAAATTATTCGTTTAACCGAGACAATTAATCTAGCACTATAACGACTCTAGAAAGTTCAAAGCAACTTTCTATTATATTTTATTAACTTTAAGCACTTACAAAAACGTAAAATTGAGTAAGGTGCTTTCCCCCTTAAGTCCAGAACCGTAGATTTTGACCAAATTTGATATCACTCAATGAAAAAAAAAATCACTATAGAAATTACATTAATGTTCACATATATTTCGCAAAATTTATATTATTTTTGATTTTATGATGTTTTTACAACATTTATACATCTACATGTATGTGCAACATTATTTTGAAATATGAACTATTTGGATGAGTTTATGGACCTTTTTAAATGTGTGTCTCAAATTCATGAATATTCATGATCCACTTGACTGGGATAAAGCCAAAGCTCTTCGCAATAAAATAAATAATCTCAGGACAAATCTTAAAAGAAATCACTATAACAATGAGATTCAAAATAATCTAAAAAAACCTAGGAATTTACGGAAAAGTATTAAAAAGGTGATTCAAGGTAAAAAGCAGATTTCTGTTGGTAAAGTAAAGACTTATGATAAATTTACCACAAATGATGGTGATATTACTAATGCTTTTCATGATTACTTCACATTTAATTGGTAATAATTTAGCTTCAAAGTTTAAATCCAATCATGATTAGAATGCTGATCAATGTAATATTGGTATTGATAGCCATGTTTTAAGTATTGTTTCTAAAATAATTAAACGGGCTGTTCATGATCAAATAATATATTCTTTAATGGTTGATAATGATTATCTTAGTTCTTCTCAAACTGGTTTTCGCTCCCAATTTTCTACTGCTACTACTCTTATTGATGTTCAGGATTATATACTTGATAACATGGATAAGGGAAATGTTACTGGTGCAATATTTCTTGATCTGTAAAAAGCCTTTGATACTGTTGATCATAGACTCCTTATCAAAAAACTTCAGAAACATGATATCAGTGGCAATGAACTTAATTGGTTTAAATCTTATTTGGATAACAGAATGCAGTCTGTTAAAGCACATATCTTTAAAAACGGGGATGGTGATGGTGATCGGGGGATGGTGATGGCAATTACGTGTAGTCTTCTGTTATACTCCACAATATATTCAGTAGACTTTCCAAAAAGTTCATTGACCAACCGCGTCACTACAAGGTGTATCAAAATTCTTTGTACCCTGATCTTGCATACTTTTCGGAATATTTTTCACAATGATGGGAATAAATTTTGATAAAAATACTTAAATATTCAATTGTTAGAAGTTTTAACTTGTCTAAGAATTTTATTTCATGGCAATAGCATGTTGCATTCAAAAGTTATATGCTTTTAACGAAAGACAGTGTTTTTGTCGAAATGCGTGTGTTTGAGCATTGAATTAACATAACCTATACTCATACTGCGGATACAGCATACCTTTGGGTTATTTTTCTTTTGCATACAAATGCAAAAACAACTGACCCTGGACAATTTAGCAATCATAACTTAATCAATTGCGGTCATTCTGATGGTAAAAAATCTGAGGATTCTTCAAAAAATGAGAGTAAGATAAGCCGTTAAAGTTCTGGTGTGGGATAGGTTTGTGGTTGTCACTACGGATATTTTCAATTTGTCATTTTGAAAAATATCAAAATGCACTTGAGCTGAAACTTACAAGAAATGTTGAAAGAGTCATCGTTATTCTGTAAAATCAAAAACACCCATGAAACTTTGATATTTAGAACTTTTACAGCAAAATTTAGATTTTTTACATTTTTTTCGAAAAATTGCAATTGTCAGATTTATGACGTCATAAATACGTAACATCTCTATCGATTGTTATTATTTTGTCATCAATGGATAGAATAGACTCTTAGCTTTACTATGGTACTAAATAAGCCCACTTTATGGTTGTCAATATCGAAGATATACGGGAACATTATACACCCTTTTTGGACACCATGTGACAGGAATAGCATTGGTAGACAAAAGTTAGTGTGTATGGTATTTGTGTAAATCGATAATCATCCAATAAATGACTATAACTATTCAATTGCTTTGAAACTTTCAGATAATAAAGCTGATATATTATGCTACTCATTTGTAACAAAAACTTTCAAATTAAAAAACTCTTTCTATTTTTAATATTTTTTTGAAAATAAATTTCTCTGGGTACACAGAATTTTGATACACCCAGTAGAGTGTACACTTTCAAGTCACCTATGCGTAGCCTCTTGACTCATCGGTATCGCAAATATACGTTTGATATAACCAAGTGAATGTTTAAATAACATTCCTTATACAATTTTTCGCAAAGAATTACCACGGTAAAAGCTCCTCGTTTTATTTATCATAATGTGTTATGTATTATTCTTCAACTTTCACCGTGGTATTTATTTGCAATATTTATTTTCAGTATCACCATGTTGTATGT
>JXSR01S073907.1:19973-31182 GCA_000969725.1 Ophiothrix spiculata | reverse complement strand
GTATGTTTAAAAAAAAATGAAGGAGTCTAAATGAATATTTGATGGTAATTGATTTAGAACCCCGCGCTATTCAAACATAATGATCCAAATAATGGTTTCAACTCACACATAGAATTGAGATTATATCGATTTTCTTTTGTATTTGTACAGAATTCGCAATCCCCGTTTTTAAAGATCTGTGGTTAAAGTTGGTTCTTCAATTTCCGATTTAAAGCCTATTAACATTGGAATTTCGCAAGGGTCTATTCTAGGTCCATTGTTATTTATTATTTTTGTTAACGATCTTCCTGACAACGTCTTTTTGTAAAACAGTTATGTATGCTGATGATACATCTTTGCTTGTTAGCTCCCCTGACCCTTGATATTTGCAAAACAGTCTTAATCTTAATATGTGTAATATTGTGAAGTGGTTTAAAGCTAACAGCTCACACTCAATCTCAGCAAAACAAAGTTTATGCTTTTTGGATCAACTCATAGCTTGAACAAGTTTTGTGACATATCTTTGTTGTTTGATGGTGTAACTATTGAGAAGGTTGATCACTTTAAATACCTTGGCATTATTTTTGATAGTAATATGACTTGGTCATATCATATTGACTTTATTTCTATAATTTCAAAGCGATGTGGCCTGATCCGTCGTGTGAAATACCATCTTCCAAATTGTATTATTTAGAAGCTGGCTGAATCACTTGTATTGTTATGCCACATTTTGATTATTGTCTGATTGTTGTCATACTTGGTCAAGAGGAAATTCCTCAAACGCTTTGGTCATTTCTCACTTTAAGACCAATTCTGGCATGAGAACATTTCATGCTAGAGCAGCTCATCTTTTAAATGATAGTATTGATTCAAACACTCGCTCTAACTTTGATACTCTGTCACTTTATCAATTTAAAGAAGTTCTTGCCAAAAGTGATAAATAGCTGTTCATGTATGTCCCATTGTAAATATTAGTGTATAATTGTTTCATTCTTGCTTGTATATATATCATGTTTATATTCTGTGAATATTATAATCAGGGCCTCCTGGAATAGCAGTGCTCAGTCACTGAAGGAGCTACCCTGAATAAAGAAAGCTTAAATAAATAAATCGTCGAAACGACGCTCTGTGCCGATTTTCTATGCACAAACAATAAATTTAGCCACTTTTCTCACACCTGAGTACTTGCTGACTACTCAAGAAATAAACGTGCTTTTAAACCCTTTTAAAAAGCTAAAGTTGCGATTGCAGTTCGGTGGATATAGGTACATTGTTCCAAAGCTGTGGACAAACCAGAGAAAAGTTTTTATGGAACATATGTGACTGCTCATCCCAAACCAGCCGTAAATGCAGCCTCCTTTTTTCACTTTTTTGAATATTTGCAAAGACCGTATTATAATGATTAAATTGATACCTCAATGTTCTTCACTTGATTTCCAGAAGTCAAATTACAGTCTGTCAAAAGTTGTCAGGGATTAAAATGTATAACTAAGATACAAGGCGTTCAAAGATTAGTAAGCCGTATATTTTCTGTTGATTGTCCTCAAAACATACCAGATATATTTCATATTTCTGATCATTTTCTTGATATGAAACTTTGCTGGTGTTTGGAATTGAAGTAAGCACAAGAATTGTGAAGCTGTCAAAAAATCAATTTCGGCAAATTACGACTTTGACATGTATTTTCACCTGCAGTGCACAATTTAGCACTACAATCGGGCTCGACTAATTTGGCTGTCAGTGACTTTATAGATCAGTGTTCTATGTAGAGTCTGCGGATTTATTAAGTAACTGAACTATATAGGTGAGGGTTGCAAGTTCGACTATGCACAATTAAGTTTGCTGTATTTACGGCTCGTTTGAGATGGACAGTCTCATATAACATGGACAATGAACTAGAATGTCCTTTTGTGACTGGAATATCTATAGTGAGTCACATCACATTTATACTTTACTACTTAGGTTCAATTTTCTGATTCAATCATAACACCTGGTCATACTTGACTCTAAAAATTCCTTGTCCAAAAAAGCCCATTTTCATCTCTATTACATGCTTACAATTATGTCAATTTATGACATCCTCATTACCACTCGACCATCTCAACCATTCAACCATATGATATGTGTATTTTACTACAACCATTTGCCGGAGGGTATTTTGAGACGCAGGGACGCAGCTGTTTTAGCGATGAGATGCAGAAAAAAATGGTAGTAAATGTTCGTTTGGCATTGTAGCTTTTCCTGACTTAGCTTGATTTTACAATGCAACTGGGCCTTCTATCTAGAATAGCAACACCCTACTCACATAAGCCCAAGAAGCCGCAACGCCAGTATGACATCAGTATGATAACGGTGAATGCTTGCAATGCCCGGTCGGACGCCGGTTCTTATGGGACCATAACTGAAGATATCGTATACAAGTTGTAAGGTTTTAACTCGGAATTAAATTCTTGCGGCATGCTTCTGGCGTCTCACGGACATCGTCCGGACACCGGCCGGTGTCCGATTGGCGTCTGTTGAACTGACGCCGTTAACACATCGTAACCTCGCCACAAGGTTATGTGACCACTGCAAACATAGTAAAAAAACTATCCTGTATAATGAAAGCTTAAATGAAATGATTGATTCAGAGGTTTATGAAGTTTAACTTCAAGGAACAGCTTAAAAAAGTGTGGTTATGACTTTTGTTAATCTGCCTAAAAAGGGCATGAAATATCGTGAACTGTTGTTATTCAGTAATAACACGTCGATTCCATGCATTCAACGACAACTATCACGGACGTTATAATTTGAAATATGCGCAATTAGCGAATAAAACTGTATGATGTGACGATGACAATAACGAAACAAAACATACATTTGCTATATAATTTATTGATGTTCGAAAATAACTACATCTCACACAGCTTTGGACTAAACCGTCTTGGGCTAAACGACATTAAACCAAAACCACCATGAGAAAAGGCTATTTTTAAGCAGGGGAGAAATCAATGTTGATTCCTCTGTACGCTAAAAAGAAAATCTAGTGCGTGTGGAACCAGTATGTGGAAAGTGCACTTTTGTTGCAATTAGTCGAAACTTTTGGTATAGTCAATACATCAGGCAAGAAAGGAAAGACAGTGGTCTGTAGAATAATTTTGTTTTGTTTTGTTTTTTAATTAATAAATTATGATTGTTTCAAACATTAATCTACAAACACTATTGAACATCTGATGGGAGATCTTGTACTATTCTATGTTCAGGATTTTCCATAATGTAACAAGAGTGGCTTTGACAAAAACTTATCTGCACTCAAACAATGTGACTCCTAGTCCACTATCGTATAGAATAGTCTGCTTAGGGTATTTCTATGCTAACGACAAGATGTTGTAGCTCATACTGATAAGAGAAGTCCATAATTTGTTGATTGTTATTCATTTTCGTGATCAAAAGTTATTTCAGCAGCGACATGACTTGCCATTAGGAACGTTAATATGAAACCGAATAGAGTCTATATTAAAAACTGTGTAGTTCATAATGTCATTTTCGAGCCAATTTGGTTTAATGTTTAGCACATTAAAAGAAGTGTTCATTTTATGATTGGGTTTGGTGACAACAGGCAAGATGTAACGACTGAAGCAAAATCAATGAACACTTCAAAAGTCATAAAATGTTTGTTTAGAGTTGTTAAATGTATGTTTAAATTTCTTTTTTGAAATTCAGTTTTTGCTAGATATTTTCAAAAAATGGTCGGTGACCATTCATTTTTTATTACGTTCAAAACGGACTTCTATTTGTTAAGACCAACAAATGTATGACAATGAGAAAATTAATCAAACCGGCTTTTAATTAAAACTTTTGGTTACTGTTTTATCAAATTATCCGCACAATAATGTTTTGGTAAAATGATGTTAAAAAGGAAAAGTCAGACCACTGACTAAATATTCTCGCTTTAAGCATCGTCACTTTGTCACAAAGATCAGTTCGCATAATAATCCTCCACATACGAAATGCTCATCCTTATTTTGTATGTTTAAAAAGCTTGAATTTCATGGCTTAAGGCTGGACCGGTAGTGACCAGACTTGACCAACACCACTTAAGTAATATGTATTCTGGTGATTCGATCTCGCCTAGACCACTCTCAACATATCCTACTAAAACTGATCATATCATATCATCTCAAACATGGTGCTATCTTCATGCTAATATGGATCATACGTAAATTGAGGTTGCTTGCCTACCTTCCCATTTATTAATAAGCCAGCCATATTTCAGATCAAAATGATAAGATGGATTAATAAAGTAATGAAAATAGCGCAGTTCAACCCCTCAAAACCTGGACGTTTGTATCTGCCTCTGTCTGTATTATGGAATTTTGTTAATTTTAAATAAGACAGTTAAAGTTGTACAAAATAAGTTAAAACGCTCAACAATGAACAATTTAAGTTTGAGTAATTTAAAATTGTGTCTTTCATAACTTTCTACCAATCATAAAAATCGTTTTTTCATGCATATATGCATATAAAAATGATCCCGCATTCTAACCGTTGATTACATGAAGCCAACTCCCTAATGATTATCAAAACTGCGTGGTCAGTTCTTATGTAGTTATGTTTTTGCTTGGTCACTGTTGAGTGTTGACCAAGCCAAAAACAGCAACGAGAGAAATTTGACGACCAGACATAGTAAGACTTATTGTTCTTTGGATCCTTTGGATCAAGTACCTAAAGAGACTCTTAAAAATCACGACATGGACGAATTGAAAACATTTTATCAAAAATAAACGGAATAAAATGCCATCTATGTTACTTATAATAACAGTCCGAATTCGGCCAATATCTCAAGCATCATCTTACGTCCAAAAACAACAAAAATGACCATCCATTATATCTCAAGTCCTATCTTAGGTCCAAGCATTTGACCATCCATTGTCATTAAGCTATATTATTCGAATGACATTGAACTTCACACCCATTGCAGTCAGTGTAAGTGAGTCTGCTCTAAAACAAACACTACTTAACTATCAGGACATACAAACAAATAGAGTAATAAAATGAAATCAGATATCCAAGATTTTATTGCTGTATTATTTTCATTTTATTGATTCATGGGCTACGCGTGTTAAAAAAAATTAGAAACGATCATAGTCCGGGTAGTACAGTAAAGTAGAGGCTAACAATTCTCGCGCAACATTAGTTTTACGCTTTATCTGTTTACTCCATTGTTGTCTATCATTCATGTCTATGGAAGGTGGACTTCAATTCCAGGAGTACTGAGATTACTTTTACACCCGTATACAGCGGTCAAATAAGTGGTGTAATGTGAGTGACAGAGTCGAGGATCGTTTTATGCGTATGTTCATACAACAATCAGTCAATCAGTTGTTAAGATGAATATTGGTTTTTGTTTTTCAAAATGTGATCGACCAAAAGGTTTAATTGAATAAAATTAAACTCCGTACTGATTGTTTCTGGAAATCAGAGGCAATTTATACTTAGCGGTTTGAATATTCTTATTGTTCAAATAAATAATGCATGATTTAATAAAAACATGAAGTGTGAATGGAACTTCATTAAGGAAAATTACCGTGATTGTAAGGATGCAAAAAGATAATTAACCATCAAAGTCTCCTTTCATAGCTAAGGAGCAAAGATATGACAGCACATAACACCTCCCTTCCCTATCACTCCCGTCCAAATTTACACTGTGACAACTGTAGAATTTAACTGTGGATAAATGTCTTTGCTTTATTTGATAACTGTTATAGGTGGTTATAGGCACAAGCGCTTGCCTTTCGCTAATGCTATCTCCGTTGAACTTAACAAGTTTGCTTCCTGCTCCCTCGATCTATCGACCGACGCCTGAAAACATTTGAGTTTTTTTCAAATACAACAGCTAACAGATTACCGAGCGTTTATGTTCGTCATTAACAAGAAAATAAGCTGAACCAGATAAATTTCGTTTTTCTAAGCTACGCAAATTGCACTAATGCATCAAGTTATAACGCTTGAACAACAAACGTCTAATTATTCCAGTCAATTTTATTCCTCTGTAAGGTGTAAATTTTCTCACACAAAGGCTCGTCCATCCTCCTATACTATTCCACTGTTATCCACACTTCGTCGGCTTCCCAATGTGATGTTCAATAAAGAGCAAAATGCGTTTTTGTAAAAGCTAAATGCGGCAGGTGTTGAAATGAACTGACAAAACAAGTCAACTCTTCGAATCTAATAGATCCATCGCAAATTTTCGCTCTTTAACGTGCCATGCTAACATAAACTTTGTTTAGTAATTGCAACCGACGAGTATAATTTGTAACGTAATTGATGACTTTCAACCATTTAAGATGGTTAGAAATTTTAAGAGCGTCTGTAGTGTAAGCTTTAGCAAATCTAGATCAGTTGCAATTTGCTGTTTAATTCGAGCATTTAGAATTTGGTGTTCACTGCAAGATTTTACCAACTTACACATGACACAATTTTGACATACATGAAGAGAACAATCTTTATACATTAGCCTTGGCCTATTGATTTAACATAAACAAGCCTCTTTTAAAATGGCGCTAAGAATATTTTTAAATGGTGAACATTTCAACGACTTTTGATCAAAATGCTCAAAATAAATAATGCGTAATTCGAATCATCCGGTCTAATTGGTATTTCACCTTTCGATGTTGGCACACAATTTGTCCCCTTTCTTTTCTTTTCTTTTTTGATGTTGAAAGCTCTTTGCCGTAGCATTTGGTGTACAAATTCAATTGTTGTTTCCATAAACATAGCATTTTATGTGACCGTTGCTGTTGCTAATGAAAGTCTGAATTATCATTTTTAACAATATCTAAACCTAAATAAATGAGGATTTCGAAAACAAAAACGTTGATTTTTTTGAAAAAAAACCCTGTTGACGCCATTTTGAAGTTGTTCCTGTAAAATGTAGTCCATAGTCAAGGCTAATGTACAATTTGTAGACTCTGTCCCTTATGTATGCCAAAAATTGTGATATTTGCCATGTGCATGCAAAATCACGCAGTGAAAAGTACAGTCAGATGCAAAGGCTGAGTATTTATTGAAGGCTTGACCACAAATGGCCGAATTGTTACGATCTCAGTGCGAACTAAATAAGGTTGTTTTTAATCATTTGTATGAGTTTCGTACAGTTTCCTGACGCTTGGTAACGTGAATTCTACGTTCGCAGTCCGATTGAAAGTTCGCAGCCACATCGATCGTCTTTTCCCAGGTATAGGACTTAATAGCATTGTTTAGTAGACCTGAACACTGAAAGCTGATTGGTTAACAGTCACGTATATAGTTGCATTAACTCGTATGTAACACGCCATATCGAAAGATACTTTAAGGGTCCCGAAATCTTTTTGTCTCATCTGAAAGCGGAGATTTTCAGCTTTAAAATGACACCCTGCTTTTGGTAATTGGATGTTTGGTTGCTAAGTTATACATTCAAATTATTACACGGCATCGGCCTGATTCAGAAAAACTATCCGAGAAAATCGAGATTATAGTTTTTGTACTGAGTAAAACTTAAATGGAGCGAAGATTTTTATTTTGGTTTTAAACACATTTTTCTTATGTTTTGGATTTTGGAACCTGATTGCACATATTGTGTTATGTTATACCAGGGTTTATTGTATTAAATACTCATTTCAATCTTTTTTATGTTATTTTTCATATATCTTTTAAGCAATATATACATGTATTGCATTGTTTGTATAGCTCTTGTACTATTTACATCTTAAATGTTTCATCTTCATGATCTTATGCAATTCCTGTTTTGCGCTCATGTAGTGCAATAAATACCTTATTTGCATATAGACTGCAATAACTCTTATGTAAAAGCTGAAACAAAAATAGTTTGTAAAGTATACAGATTTGAACAACCAATAAATATAGCGTGCCAAGTCAGGCAATCCTAATTGTGCATCTTTATTGAACAAATCAAAAGTCTGACCAGTCTGTGGTGCGTATGATCTTGTTTGCGGGACTTTGATTGAAAATATATACGTGAATTTTACACCCGGCCTGCTCGCGACCATGCGCTGAGGTGTCGACCAAACGTGGCGACGCATAGACCATTGGAGTGTGGGGTGGACTCAGGAAATTTAGATGACAATCACTAACAATAGTTCCTTTGTTTCAATCAATTTGTCCTGGTCTTTGAGGGAGAAATTAAATTGTTCGACTTATGTCTCGACTGGACAGACTTTTAGCGAACAAACATGACAAATAGCAAACCTTGCTGATCGAGACCAACTTGGTGAAAAAGTACAATTATTTGTTTTACTGATTTGTTTATATTATTTTGATACAGTATTACTATGGGTATAATTATAGGTTTGAACACCAAAAATAGAACCTATATTTTATAGTATTTAGCCAATTTTTTATTAACTTCGTTTTTACAGCATATCACCAACGCAACCGAAACGGGCATGTCAGATTAAAAATGAGACACACTCTGTACACATTTTAAACAAAGAAAAATTCAGCTTACTTGCGTTTTAGTTTCAGGTTTGTTTGTTTTTTGTTTGTTTGTTTGTTTGTTAACAAATTGTAATCTGACTCTGACGCTTACACCCCAGAGAAACAGAGATGACACTCAAAACATGGCCCCAATTAGCCTATGCCCCACTTTGATGTGGACAAAAACGAGGACACACGATGAAAAATGATGCACACGTTGTACCCGATTAAGCGTAACACCCATCAAGGACGATTTCTTTTGGTATGTCAGGACTTTCGATATTTGAGCAGGATTATCTTTTATGTGTCCTCGTTAATTGGGGCCACTGATCACGTGATCTGGAAAGAAACGTTAACTAGCGGATATTGAGAAATAGCAATCAAATGAGCTTTGAAATATATGGGGATAAAGTGTCAGTGGGCCTGCTGTTTTGCGGCGACGTGTGATCATGATGTAGTTGCAATAAATTTGTAATCCGCAGGAGCCGCAACGCCGGTATGACACCGGTGAATGCTTGCGAGCTCTTGCGGTGTCCGGTTGGTCACTGATCGGACTCCGGTCGTTATTAGACCATAACTAAAGACATCATATACAAGCCGCAATTAAGGTTTTAACTCAGATTTAAATTCTTGCGGCATGCTTTTGGCGTCTCTAGGGCTAACGGACCACAACCGGTCTTCGTACGAACACCGTCCGGTCACCGGTCGGTCGCCGGTCGGTGTCTGCTGAATTCTACCCGGTATGACGCTGTAAACACATCGTAACCATCATTATGTGACCAGGGTATCCGTAGTCGGTTCACAAATGAGACGTGGGTATGAAAAACATGCACCCTTGGTAAAAACTAGTAATGTATCATAGTTTTTGTAATCAGGTGTAATTTTTATATTATCTGCTTGACTGCTTGAGTTTTGTATTTGTTGGTAATTGGTTTACAAAATCGTAAATTTGCTTAGTCTAAATGTTAAAAGACCTCTTAATCATGGCATACACTGATTGGTGGACGCAATGACACGAATATCGACTTGCATATTTTACAAAAAGATGAGCAACAAATTCGTTTAAAGTGGAGTGAATTGCATCGTCGTTTAATAACTAGGTTTTGCCCGTATTTAAGTGTGCTCAAACACCTTTGACCGCCAGTGACATGCTACTATAATTCTTTGCGGTCATTTTGAGGAAAAGTCCTATAGATAGGGTGATTTCCACCTGACTCTCTGACTAGTTTATGTCATTATTTAATTTTGAAAAAACATCAGCATGGAACGGATCTTAAACTAGCACCGCATGTTGTATATAGATACTATTTTTCTTAGGCAAACCCTGGTGAAATACAAATATTTAGAAATTTTTAAACCAAATTTTAGATTTTAGCCTATTTTGCGATAACCTACCCTGTCTGGAAGATATGGTAGAGGATAGCCTCAGCCTAGACGAGGGTTAGTAGACACAAAAACATACATTATCATCATATTATTTTCGGCATGTTCCTTTTGTAACCTAAACGTTCTCTTCACAAAATTTGTTAATAGGAATTTGGTTGAGCATCGATTTCACATATATATTATATATATATACGAAGATATTTTTAAATCATCGCCTAAGAATTACGTTTGTACCAATCACCATTTCATCGCCTCATCATACTCATTTTAAGTGTTGTCACAGAGAAATTATTGCTACCGATTGCAAAGTCAGAAAGCAATCTGTCTTAATTATTCCAGAACAAGCTTAACTTGAAAGGGACCAAAGTTGAGGTCATCTTCAGACTTCATATATAGCGAGGAAGGGGCAAAGAAAATAAAAATGATCACTACTTTGTCTGCAATCATTTTCTCTGAAGTGTAATAATTATCTAGATTATAACAGCTTCCGGTATATGGAGGATTACACCGTGCTGACGTTTTACTTTCAACACTTTTAGGTGGCAAAAATTGTGCGTGGTATTTCGTGCTCATTTCATGAAATAATTGGCTTTCGGTATTGTCAGCACCTACCATGCGAGATGATCACCATTGACAATGATGAAAAGTGACTTATGTAATATCTAGAAGTTACAAAATAGGACTTGTCCATGCAGAAAAGCAATTTACTATTCCAAATGAAAGACGACTCAAATCAGTCGAGACAATTAATCCGGCGTTGTACGTTTCTCAATAGTCCAAAGCGACATTGTAGGTCTCTTAAAATACAACGACGTATTTTATTCCTGCATACTCTTCTATGTTCGTCATTTTCTAAATACGGGCAAAATTAATACATGTACTGTTAGATTTTTTAGAAACATATGTAGTAAAAGTTGATCTCAACATTGTTCAAATTGATTATACCTTATCGTTTTGATGCTATATGTTATTTTGGACTGGACGCATAAGTACAATTAATGTTATCTTATTTTATCTTATCTTATCTTATCTTATCTCATCTCATCTTATCTTGTCTTATCTTGTCTTGTCTTCCCGAAGGCTTTTCTACATTCTTGTTCTGTTAAATTTCTTGTCCAGCGAGCTCCTTTATCATCTCTGGTTCAGATTATCGATGTTTGATGTCTTCATCATCATACATCCATCTCCGGCAACCACCCAACCATGTGATCTGCGGATTTTACTGCAAGCATTTGTCGGAGGGTATACGCACTGAAAACATTATTTCGTCAAACGTGGTGGAAAAGTCGTCAAACAGGGGTTATAAATTAGTCATGCAAGTGAATTTCCCCTTATTCGTCGCTTGACGATGTTTGCGGGCGCATGACAAACGAAAACAAATGCAGGACAA
>JXSR01S073906.1:119172-130612 GCA_000969725.1 Ophiothrix spiculata | reverse complement strand
GCTGTGAGGATCATACCCCATGAATGGCACAATGACATCTGTCTCAAGGCCGAGGTCTATGGATGCTATACACCAACAGGTCAGGATTTGAGATTCGTCTTGAAAATAAAAAATTGTTGGCTTTTTTTTTTGGAAGAAATTATTGAACCACAGTTTGTAAAAAAAATAGTCTAGCTGAACTCATCTGGACATATCTACACTTCTGAAGTTTAAATTAAGTTAGTTTATAGCTATATAGTGGCCAATCTGTAATCATGTCTGTGTTATGTATTGATATGTTAATTTGTACACAGGCCCCACATAATCATAACGCTCAGCTCGTAAAGCGCTTATGCATGTTTTTATCAGAAGTTCAAAGTGCAAATAAGTTAAGGTCAGATGGATTCTCTTATGTTCTCATCTGTTAGGTCACCATCATCTTTCTCACCTTATTTAATCATCAAATCCTTTTTTTAAATGTTTATTTTATTATATGTGAGTTGTTTTAGAGTCAGAATGGATAACAACAGATTTTGATGTATAAATGGTATTTTTCACACTGTTTATTTACATACTTTAGCATGAAAATAATTGAATTATGAAATATCATGTGTTTGTAGTGTGCATTTTAAAATTTTCTTGTGCGCAAAATGAAAAATCCTGCAAAATTACCAGATATTGAATGCGCGTGAAGATTATTGAGCGTGAAAACAGCTTTGATAACCATAGTCCAGATGCTGCATGTTGTAGCACTAACTAATTTATTTTATGAAATGAAACATTCATTTAGGCCCATATTCACAAAAGTTATTCCAGGAATAACTTTATTCCTGGAATTTCGTTCTTGAAATAGAAATGGTTCAGAGCCATGAGACTGAGTTGGATTTTATACAGCTTGGGATACCTAGTCTGTGGAATAGCTTATTTGTCATTTTTGAATACAATATGGCGTCACCAATAAAAGAAATAAAAAGTTATTCCTGGAATAAAGTAATTCCCCTTTTGTGAATACGGGCCTTAATGATTGCATTTTGTTTTCAGAATGTGCTAGCAACGACGACATCACCTCAACCAACACAGTAGAGGAATCCTATGGCGTCAATGCCACTACCATGGAATTGGATGACCTATATACGGTCACTGTGATTCGAACCCAGGGCAAGGATGGACACTGGATCAAATGGTTCAAAGTTTATTTCAGTCGTAATGATGTGGAATGGGTTGTGTATCAAGAAAAAGGCAAACCAATGGTAAGTATGCCTTTAGGAAAGGGGAATTATATATGGACACTGTGTAAACACAGGGCAAGATAATTATTGGATCAAGTTGTTAAAAGCAAAAATTCTGTAGAAAAAATGTACCTTACAACCCATTTTGGACAGATCTAAAAACTACCCTTTTCTCATTCCATATTATTGATTTTAATACCCTAATTACACTTGTAATTGTAAGAATTTTATTTAAATCTTTTGTTAACAATAATCAAATGTCTTTTTATTAATATTTTTCTTCAGATTTTTCAAGGCAACTACGATGATGTCCAGTTTGTTAGCAATGTGTTCATGAATCCGTTTGAAGCCAAGTATCTTAAAATAGTTCCTGTGCAAGTCCACGGAGGGGTGTCTTCTGATGTTACAGTTCTCGGATGCAGCAGTTCTGGTACACCTGATGTAACGCCCAGCACTGAAGGTAATATTGGTTTGTTGACTGGTGTATTTGTTTGGTTGCGTTGTGGGGTCTGGTTGGGTTGAGTCAAGTTTCCAAGTTGATACCGTTATTATTTATGTTTTTGTTTTTTAAATTTAATAAATAGAAATATTCTTTTGCAGAAATGCCTCATAATCATTTATTGAAGCAAAAAGTGAATGCAGTGAGCATATGCACCGTGGGTTTCAGACCTTGCTCTGAAGAGTGTAATTTCTGATAACTAAACCGATGACCATATTTTATCTTTTTCCTACAGTATGCTTCACACCTATTGGCTTAGCTGACCACACCCACTCAGGAAATAGCATAAATGTTTCTAGTATCTATGGCAGCAGTGTTGCAGAAACCTACACCTATGTCTACCTCTCTGATTTTTGTGAATGCGCCAACAGTAATGAAACAGATGAATCCCTCTCGACAAATTCATCCATGTCTTCAAATTCATCATTCTCATCTTCATCCGATAGTAGTATCAATTTTGAATCGGCCAGCTGTACTTGCAACGACACATACACATACGTGGAAATTTTTGACTTCAACACCACCGATTATCAGCCGCAATACGCCACACTTTGGAATCCAGATAATCCAGCTTATCGTAAGAATGGTTGGGTGTCAGTGAATAGTAGCGTTATGAGTTCTTTAGATCAGTGGATGGAGATTGATTTGGAAGTACGGATGCAAGTGACAGGGTTGACTATGCAGGGTGTGAAAACACCAGAAGGGGATAGGTAAGTTGCCAGATTAGACCTATAGAATCTTTTTATAGGCCAAAGAAAAATTTATTGGATAATTTAAACAAAAATCCACAGTCCAGGGCCCCATTGTTTATCAATGCAACCTGTACCATGAATTTGTGTTTGCATTGTCCAATACATTTTTCTTTTGCCTGTAAATAGATATATAAAGAAGAGTTTGGAACCTGTTTCATTTCATTGTGATCAAATAGAAGTATTCTGTATTCTGGGGCAAAAACAAAGAAAAAAGTTAAATGGTACAAAACAAACTATAAATTAGGAAATGCATCTCAACAAAATTGTGATTTTTGCATATTTGAAACATTCATACCTTTCTTATAACTCTTTACAAAATATCAGCTTTCATTTCAACTCAAAAATATTTGAAAATATAGCTTTTTTCAAATGAAGTCAAAAAAAATGTGCATAAAATGAAACCGTCCACCTATATCAAGCTTCAAAGAATCGTAACTCCACTTCTGGGTGTCATTTTAAAGCTGAAGATATGTTTTTTTTAGGGTTCATGAAAGTTCATCTGTGTTTGTATAACACGATGGAAGTTTTTAAACCTTTTTCACAACACAAAAGTTGAAAACTTGAAAAAAAAGTTGAAAATTCCGAGGTATGTTTTCAAATTTTGTGTGAAAAATGTTTTAAAACGTCCATCATGTTTTTTTGAATCTACAATAAAACCAATTGACCAAGGGCTGACTTTACTATACTCTTTAAACCTTTAAGTATGCAACAAGCAATCAGACTCTGTTGCAAGATCCATAGCATATCCCTTGTGTTTTTCAATATTGTGAACTGGTTGTTTTGTATTGTGTAAGAGACTAGTAATGATTGATTAGAACCAAATCACTGTGTATTCTTCATATTTTTGTACATGATTCGTTTATGATTTTGGTATTATTTTTGGCTAATTTTGTTGCTACCACATTGACAACCTTGATCATAAGTTTATTTAAATATTCAGCAAGATTGGGTACGTTGTTATGATTTGTAAATACGTACTAATTTCCTTCCACGTATGGTCATATTGGTTTTATGTGAGTTAATCGGCTGTTTGTTGCATACTTCAAGATTTATAGAGTATAGAGGTTTATGGTGGATGGACTTGTATTAAAGATTGATATAATTATCATTTTCAGGTTCCTGAGTAATTTCAGCTTATGGTATAGTGATGATAGAGCTACCTGGAGGACACTTGATGAGATGGGAATGGTCAACATCACCAGAGCTGTAAGTCAACAAGTCTACAAGGGGGTATCGAACAGTTTTAAAGATCGCCAAATACAGCCAAAAACATAATTGTATTATGTGACCCTTTATGTGACCCTTAATTGATCTTTACATAGCCACTGTGCAAAATAACACATTTCTGCTGCTTAAGGTGTCTGGTCCACGCGTACTGGTATGCACTTATTTTGATTTCGCTAGTGCAGCAACACACATGCGCAGTATACACAAAATGATTTTAAGCCAAAGAATGTCACATGTTCTCATTTTTCGTGAAAAATAGGTCGGTTAGGCAAAACAAAAAAACAAGTTTGTTTCCTGTGGGCGACGCACATTTCATTTAGGCGTCATATATTTGCACATTTCATTTTTTTATTTGATATTTAAGAAAACGAAAATCAAAATAGCCAATTTGATAAAAAGAACAGGGGAAATTGCAAAATTATTACTAAAGAAGTGTTTTCTTTTCAACAAACAATTGAAAACGGACAGGTTTCTTACTAAAAAATCATCACCCATGCAGATTTTCAATCAAATTTGCCTTAGCACCTCTTAAAACAATACAAAAAAATGAAAATAAAAAAATGCATTTTGCATTTAGTTTTTTTGACCACCCACAGGAAACAAACTTGTTTCTTTTTTTGGCTTACCCCCAAATTTTATTTTGTTAATTGAAATAAAATACCTTTGCGCAAATTTTGTGAAAAAATTGACACAAAAAATTTCAGTGGAAGTTTTGAATCAACACTAAATAATGTCACTTTTGCCACATTTCCCATAGACACCTATACCAAAAATTCTACTTTTTGAACTGACTCGCATGCAAAAACGAAACCGGTGACTCCCGATTTTAATTTTTAAAATTGATTCTACATCGATAAAACATTATTCATGCAGATTGATACCAGCAAATTTCAGTCAGATCTATCATGTACCAACTCCTTAAAAGTGACTGTCTACAGACTGACATTGTAGAGGTCCTCTTTTAGCCAAAAAATCCTCATTCTATTTTGCTAAAAATCAACATATTCCAGTCGGCCATGCTTTATTACATCATTATGAAGTGATTTGATGATCGTTTTCCATAATTTTGGCATCAATGGAAAAGGGAGACCCTAACCTATAAATATGTTATGAAACCTCTAAACTTTGTTTGGGCATGCGATCATAGAATTACTCGGCTGTAACCCTTCAAATGCAGGAATTTAATCACATCACATATCTCCGATTTTTCCATGCAGTTATAATTTACATAAGGACGAGTGACCATCCTGGTTAAATTTCATTGCTCCTTCCCTTCTGGGTGATCCTAACTTTTTGATATCCCATCACGCTTTTTATGGTGTGAATTATAAATCAGTATTGTTTTATGTGAAACTTGATTTTTACCACACCATTACTGTCTAAAATCTGGATCTTGGATGAGAGGAAAATTATCATGTGAGTGATAAGAAAGTCATATCTGCAATAGCTTCCATATGTTTATTTATACTTTGTCACTAGAATGCAAAAATAGCCTCAAAGTGTAAACTCCTATATATGTAAGTGGGTCTTGAAATGGATCTTAGCATCAGCTTAAGAACCATTTCAAGAGCAACCTGGCTAAATTCAAATCAAGTTAGACCAATTGATGAAGTCCATAGATCATTAACATGAGTAGGAGCTGGTTTCATGAAAGGTCAATAGATATATCATTCAAATGGAAGGTTACCACATCAAATCTGTTGGGTTATATACCAAAGGTGGATGAGCATTATCAAAGGTTTTTTTCTTTCAATCTTTCATCTTTTTTTATATATTAGATATTTACTGGACCACAAAGTGCAGATGATGTTGTAAGAATTGAGTTGACGGAGACTGATAATACCAACTTCCACCCTATACATGCCAAATATAT
Source organism: Ophiothrix spiculata (assembly GCA_000969725.1). Lineage (NCBI taxonomy): Eukaryota > Metazoa > Echinodermata > Ophiuroidea > Amphilepidida > Ophiotrichidae > Ophiothrix > Ophiothrix spiculata. The sequence continues at coordinate 125,053 of JXSR01S073906.1, read as the reverse complement.
CCGCATTCAATCTGAGGTGGATAATAAGGAAGGCGTGGGTTTGAGACTGGAGGTATATGGCTGCCCTGAATCAAGTAAGTCATCCACCCTATACATACCCGATATATCCGTATTCAGTCTGAGGTGGATAATGAGGAAGGCGTGGGTTTGAGACTGGAGGTATATGGCTGCCCTGAATCAAGTAAGTCATCCACCCTATACATGCCCGATATATCCGAATTCAATCTGAGGTGGATAATGAGGAAGGCGTGGGTTTGAGACTGGAGGTATGTGGCTGCCCTGAATCAAGTAAGTCATCCACCCTATACATGCCCGATATATCCGAATTCAATCTGAGGTGGATAATGAGGAAGTCATGGGTTTGTGATTATGATTCACTGGTTATGGAGCTTCCTAAAATCTAACTTCCAAAAGAAACGTACAAGCAATACTTTTCCCGTTGAAGTAAAATTCACAGGTTGTTAAGTTCTAAAGACCCTAAATAATAAGTTTGAAACAATAATTAAAGACATAGAATAATTTGTACTGAGATTCAACAAATTCTCTTGTTCTGATGGAATATATAATGTAATGCTCTGCATGTGCAAGAAAGTTGAGAATCTCAACTTTCCTGGCTTGTGTTAACACAAAGGACTGTTACAAATTGCGAACATTCAAGTGGCAATTACTTGTATTTATTGACTCCAGTGAATAGTATCAGTAATTGTTTAACAAAAATGTTAACAAAAAAACATTGTTATGCATTTTGAAACATTTGAACTGGGCTGTTGTATAACAATTTCAATGTATACACTAAATATTTTATTTCCCAGTTGAACCATTGTGCCCACCAGGATGGAAGGAATTTGAGACATCATGCTATAAATTCTATCTCAATGAGACTATGGATTGGAAACAGGCTAAGCACACTTGCGAACAACAGGGTAAGTTTTCTGAACTGAACTGAACTGAACTGTACCTTCTACATTTTAATTTTAAGGTTGGTGACAACCCATCTCTTTTAGATCCAAAATGTAGAATTGTCAGAAAATCAATATCACCATTGTGCTGCACATGTCACTCTATTTCTAAAAATGTATACTTTCATATGGTTTAATTTTACTTTGCCGAGTTACTGAGCAAAATCTTTTCCAAAAATGATGAGTTGACATGAACTTTATTTTGAGAAACATCTGATCAAAACCTATCAGTTGTTAGAAGCTGTCTGTTACTTATTTCATCACTGAGAAAATGATCAATTCTAGCCTATATCTCTAAAGATATAACCATAAAATATATAAATACAGGGGATTTATAGAGTACTATGGTATGCCTCATTATCAGGATTTTGGCAAAAGTTTTGTTTTGTTTTACTGAAAGAAATATTTCATGTGCACCTGGAATACGAAGGGTTTTCATGACCAATCAACAGTTTCTTGTTTTACTCTTGTTTGATTAGCTGTGGCAGTTAACAATTGGAAATTCAGTGTCAAGACACTGAGTGTTGCTTAACTATAATTTCAGTTTTACTTTTTACTTTGCTTAATAGTTATATACTCTAAAAATCTTGGAAGTATATTTAGGATATACTATGGATCCTATAACAGAGTCTGATTGCTTGTTACATACTTCAAGGTTTATAATAGAGTATACATTAAAAGCATCATATTGTGTAGTATACAAATACAACATGGTATAGAGGGAAGTATTGAAAATTGCTGATCCCGAGGTGTTGGATTCGTGTGACAACTTCCCGACGCAAAGCAGAGGGAAGTGGTCACGCGGATCCAACACCGAGGGATCAGGAATTTTCAATACTGCCCGAAATAATCCATGTTGTATTTGTTTTACTATATCTCATAAATATTTCACTGAGATGTAAACACAACAATAACAACAACAAAAACGTTATAAAACCTCCGTCGTTCTTGATCACCTGCTACAATGAATTTTAACTTCTTATGAGTGACATTGATATTGGGGTGCGATAGTAGGGGTGCGGTAGTTTTCAATTTTTTCACCGTGTGAGTATTACGCACACCCGACGCGCACTTGAGGGAAGTAGGCTAAATGCTGTCACGAGCATCAGGTAAAACTGACCAATCATCATGATCATATTTCATGGTTGCCTAATAAATATTTATGAGGTATTGTAAAACTCATTCCTATACCCTATAAAACCTTAAAGTGTTGCCTGATTATTGTCGCAAAAATTGTAAATGCGTTTCATATAGTGTTGATATTTGGTAGTTTGCTTTGTACTCCAAGGACTATAGCTTGTTCATGTTTTGTCTAATTTTTTAATCAGATGGCCATTTGGTAACCAGCACATCCCGTCGTGAGCACAATTTCCTTACCAACTACGTCCTATTCTACGACATCGACTACTATTATATTGGCTTGGACAGACGGGAAGACTTCCTGACCTATTTCTGGCAAGATGGCGCCTTCTATGCATATGCTAACTGGACCTATGGACACCCAACCACCAGTATCTTTGACAGGTGTACGGTGATTTCTAAGTGGGATGGTGGCCAGTGGGTGGCAGTTGACTGTGTGGATAAGTTCAATTTTATATGTGAATACGAGAGAGGTAAGGTCATATCCTACAGACGAGGTTATTTCAAGGAGAACTTTAAATTCTTACATTTTTTGAAACCAGTTAGATGAATGATGCTTTCAATACTGATTATTTAGAAAGAAAGAATCAAAGTGGATAGAAAATGAACTCCTGTATTGTTTCTAACAAATGTTAAAAACAGTCAATTTCTAAGCATTTTCTTACTTTATTAAGCTTACCATTCTTGCAAGTTAGGGCAAACAGATCCCGGAAGTTAATAAGTGATATTGTGGTCCAAGAAATAAAGCAGAATTTGTCACCACTTCCAGGTTACTGTGACCTTATGAGGTCACAATCCTGGAAATAAACCAAAAATGTTCACTACTTTCAGGTTTTTGCAACTGATATGATATATTTTTCAGCTTACATAACAAATTTGTGCACTTATGATGTAAGACATGGGTTAATAATTGGTCTCTATTAAACGCCCCCTTTTGTAAAATGCAATGCCCAGACTCAGTGAGCTATGAATAGGAACAATATGAAATAAATATTGTATTTGTAGAGCTTATTATAGAAATCACATCTGATATTCAATAGTTGCTCAAGCAATTTATTTTTAAATAACATTTCCTCTCCTTTCTTTTGACTCAATGTTTTGCAAGAAACCTAGACCAAAAGTCATATTAAATCATGTTATGGTTAATGGAGACTTTGACTTGACAGGCCATGGCTTCTTTTCATGATAATCCTAATTCAGCCTTTTAGAGTCATTGTTTTGTAAGCATGTCAGATGTAGGCCGAAAAATTTTGTTTGTGTGTCCATAAAGGCTCCTGGAAAAAGTAGGGTTGATAAAGTCAGCATCACTATTCTTCGGACGATGTTAATAAGTATCCAGAATGCAGGGCCAATTGTTTACAAACGCGATCATCTGCTGCAATCCGTGGTCACGTGATCGGTTTTGTTCGAGGGATTTTGGCAGAGACTTTAGGTATGCTTTTTAAAAATTAAAAATAAAAATAAATGTACTTGAAACTCAACTCAAAGAAGGGAAAAAGGTGTGTATCAACGAGGTTTGCAAGCTCGATGTGTGTTGATGTTGGACATTGAGGGTGACAGACTTAGAGCACTAAACCAGTGCTAGTACGGATGTATTGTGCATACCTTGTCTTCATTTATTGTTGTAATAAATGTGTCTTGTGGAGGAAGGAGCACTTGAGTAATGCTATATAAGCATATGCAACCAGAAAAAAAAAAAAGAAAACATGTGTTGGTATGAACGAAAAATAAAAATCCTCAAGAATAGATTTTGAAAGTACCTTTTTGCCAGAAAAAGTGTTTGTTTTTGTAACCTGAGGTATCTTTTTATTTTTATTCAATAAAATGATGTTTGTTAGTTTCAGTGCTTGTTTGGTACAAAATGGTAACAAATATTGGTGTTTTCCATCAAAATTGCAAACCACACAAGTCTATTTTGAAAACCCATGACCTCTGGCCTCTGTTAGCCATTTGACATCTTTTTGTATGATGATTCTAATGTTCTACATTTTGTTTCAGAAACAACAACGGCCATTTTCTGCAATGAAGAAATAGCACATCTAGTCTGTGATGATGACAAAAAACTAAACATCACCGATATCCAATGGGGGCGCACTGCTAACTGGAACACCTGTCCGCAATCAGGCACCTACGATGTCTCGTCCCTCCCTTGTACCTCAACTGATGCAGCATTGGCTAATATCACAGATGATTTGTGCTTTGATACAACACAATGTCACATGGTAGCTCATGAGGACACCCTGTCGTATCCTGATGGGTGCTCTCCAGATGATATCAACTTGTATCTCAATGTGACTTATTCGTGCATCGGTAAGTGACTGTTTGTTCCTGTATCTATTTTTGTAAATAAATTGTAGGAAGATGATTGTTGTCATATCTCAGATAATGAGTAAAAATCAAACAAATTTACCGTATCTACAGCAGCATATAATATTTGAAAAATTAGTCTATTCTTTTCCCGGGGCGGGGGGGGGGGGGCTACTTAGTACAAAAGGGGTTATGGGAAAGTGCCACAACATCGGGTTGCAAAATCAGGCTTTCAGGTATTCCAATCGGTCCTTTTTCTTCCCAAAATGTGGTATTTTGATGGGTTTTCTTTTCAAAACTTTTGGAAATTTGCACCAAATGACACAAATTTTGACATTTCTTATCAAGATGTTAACAAATTTTGCCAAAATAGAGCAAATGTTGACAGAAAATGAGAATTTTGATTAAAATTGGTATTTAGATGGGTGGCTTTCCAAATTTCCCAGAGGCACGTCCCTACCCAAACCGAATTTGAGTACCCCCCCCCACCCCCGGATTCTTTTAATGATATCCGAATTGTAAGGCATTAAAATTAGTTATAGCGATGTTAGAAAAATACAAACATTATTTCCATTACTTTCATTACAGAATTTGTCCAACACAAAAGAATCTGTGAAGGTGATTTTATGGAATTAAAATGTGACAATGAACATGATGTGCTATTCATCAGTGATGCCATGTATGGCCGCACCATGGACAACTCGGTCTGTCCTGGCGTCGATAGGTATCCACCGACAAACTGCACCCTGTCCAATGCGTTAGAGAGAGTACAGCTGTTCTGTCACCTGCAGCACGAGTGCAAGATTGGCGTATCGATGGAATCGTTTTTGACGGATCCGTGTGAGGGCGTCAACAAATACCTGGACGTCAATTATACCTGTGTGTCATGGGAACCAACTGTTGATGATATATGTAAGTAAAATTTAGTTGATCTAAAATACAACCTATAGTATCAAGCTTATAGACCATATCTATAATTGACATACTCCTGCCGTTGATGAGGTATATCCACAGGATCGGACAGGGAACAGAACTCGAGAGCGAGAGCAAGTAGTGTATTTATCATACTTGGCCTCGTTCTTAGTTCCAATTCCCCGTCCGGGTCTGTGGATTTACCCCATCAACGGCGGGAGTATGTCAATTATAGATATGGTCTATACAGATATTTTGGCCATATACTAGATACATGTAATCTGTAATCTTTATTTCCATTCAAAAAGGTAACAACACATCAAAATAACAGCAAAATAAAAACACAAATGGAGGAGTAGACTAGAAAGCAAATAAGGCCAGAAATAACCTACCCCTTACGACAAAAAACCTACAAATCCGAACGAACAAACAAGACAGGCACAAGGATACCAATGAACTCAAAAGAAAGAAAAAAGGCCAGAAATATCTTAATCATGAATGTAGTTTAGAATAAAAGATTCTTTAAGTTTATTGCAAAATTGTTTGATTGATATGGATTCTTT
>JXSR01S073906.1:85393-114062 GCA_000969725.1 Ophiothrix spiculata | reverse complement strand
CAGCACAAAACTCATGTCAACCTTAGACTCCTTCCCATGGGATGCACGTCTCAAAGTCCCGTACGGTGCCTGGGTAGCTGGCGTCAAAGACCAAGACCAGTGGCTTCAGATTGATTTTGAACGAGTGATGCAAATTAGGAAGATTGCTACCCAGGGTCACCCTCGCTATGATTGGTGGGTGGAGACATTTAAGATGCAATACTCGGCGAATAATACAGTAAATGGCACAGGTTATGATGGTAATGAATGGGAGATATACCAGGAGGATGATGGGTTGCATTGTACTGGTTGTGAGAAGAATATGATAGATAGGGTGAGTATTGGGACCCCAGGGGGACTCAGGTCATCCTTGTTATGATTGGTGGGTGGGGACATTTATGATGCAATACTCAGCGAATAACACAGTGAATGGCACAGGTTATGATGGTAATGAATGGGAGATATACCAGGAGGATGATGGGTCGCATTGTACTGGCTGTGAGAAGAATATGATAGATAGGGTGAGTATTGGGACCCCAGGGGAGCTAGGGTCATCCTAAATGGTGGGTGGAAACATTTAAGATGCAATACTCATCAAATAATACAGTGAATGGGACAGGTTATGATGGTAATGAATGGGAGATATACCAGGAGGACAACGGGTCACATTGTACTGGCTGTGAGATGAATATGATAGATAGGGTGAGTATTGGGACCCCAGGGGGGACTAGGGTCATCCTTGTTATGATTGGTGGGTGGAAACATTCATGATGCAATACTCAGCGAATAACACAATGAATGGCACAGGTTATGATGGTAATGAATGGGAGATATATCAGGAGGACGATGGGTCGCATTGTACTGGCTGTGAGAAGAATATGACAGATAGGGTGAGTATTGGGACCCCAGGGGGACTAGGGTCATCTTTGTTAAGATTAATGGGTGGAGACATTTAAGATGCAATATACTCAGCAAATAATATATTGAATGGAATGAAAAATCATATATCCTTGTTTGGTTTCAGGTCTTTATAGCCAACACAGATAATAACACTATAGTGCGACAGTACCTGACAGATTTCATGTTTGCACGATATATACGCCTGACTCCGTTGTCTTGGCATGAAGAAATAGCCCTGAGGATTGAGGTTTATGGATGCTATCTTAGAGGTTAGTGCTTGTTATTTCTCGTATGAAATGTCATTTTTTTTACAGAAAAAAGAAGTGCACATACACTATAATGCATCTTTATGTTGTATGTGTAATTCATAGTCATTTGAAAACATATATTTTTAAATCGATATTTTCTTTGATTGTCCACTTCAAAATAATAATATTAATAATAACAAAGCCTTTGTGTTCAGCTACTAATTTTGTGAAAACATTTTCAAAGTGCTGCTGTCTATTATTATCATGCTGTCATCAAGAAATTGTCACAATCAGTTCGTTTCAAATTGAGATGCTACTGGCCAGGTGCAAACTAAATCAGCACATAGAGTGTAATATTTCCCATGATAGCTCCCCAATATCACATGGGTCAGCAAAGCAATTGAGAGTAAATGTCTTAACCATGGACATAACTTGTTGGCCTTAGTGGTGCTCGAACCTGGTACCTACTGATTTAAGAGTCCTGCGCTGTTCTGCTAGACCACATTGTATAAAAGACATTGGTCTTTTTCATATGTCCTTTTATCAGATTATTGATTGAATGTATTTTTAATGTAAATGCATTATCATTTTGCAAACATTTAGTTTTCCCATGAGTTAAAAAATGATGCACTCCAAGATCCATTCTTTATTAGAGGAAACTCATTTTTATAAAACTTCTGGGCCATTCTTTTTCAATACATCACAAAATTTTACATGATTCTTTACTTGAGCTTGTTTATAGTTTTGGTTATCATTCTAACAGGGTAAGCATACACTGTGACCTTACAACATTAGGCAACAGATTTGAATTCTGCTTTTTTACATTTAAAGCAAGTTGGCAAGTTCTGCAAATAAGTATGACCACCCAAAGAATGGCCCTTCTTTGTTAATCTTTTTCATCAATCAGATTTGTGCAAATAGCTAGTGATGATTATTTCTATAATCTTGCAAAGTACTATCTGAACAAACAACATAAAACACAAGAATTCATCAAAGGCCTACTTAATTTGCTATCAAAAAAATATGTTGATATTTTCAGATGAGAAACCAGAAGTCGTTAGCGTGTACAACACCACCAAGCTTCATTTTCCATACAATGGCACCATCCAATGCCGGGCCTTTGGCGTCCCGCTCCCAACCATCCGCTGGTTCAGGGACGGGTACGATTACGACGGCGGTGACAATGCGACTATCAGCAGCTATGTTGAAGACGAGTTCCATGTGATATCCGAGATTCAGTTCCATCCGTTGTATGATGATAGAGGGTTTTATACTTGTGTGGCTGAGAATGTGTATGGGTCAGACAGGATGACTTTCTATAATGAAAAAGGTTTGTACAGAAATGTATTGCTATGCTCTATATACTGTAATTGCCCAAAATGAACCAAGTATACTTGGGGTCCTATCCAAAAATTTTAGATTTAGGGTTAGTGTAGGGGTTAGGGTTAAGGTATATTTAGGGTTAGGGTCGGGCCATAATTAGCGAGTTACGGTCTGGACAGTTTTTGATAGGACTAAAAAGTATACTTTCCCAAAACATATTAGCCACCGGCATTTGCTTTGACAAAAGATAAAAGCTGCACCTTATATGGTAAATAGGCTTGTAAATTTGGAATAGTCCCTGGTGCTCGCAAATTTTTATTCCTGAAACCCAAATGAAAACCAAATTTTATAATGTTTCAGGAGCAGTGTGTTTTTAAGTAAAAAATGCTGGATAAAATTTTGCTATGATTTTTTTGATTTTCAACTATTTTACCCTTCAAATAGGAATTAAAGACAAGCAAAACCAAGAATCCAAAATGTAATTGAAAAATTCCAAATTTTGTAACCCTCTTTTGAGAGTTCTGTGTTTCCAAAAGGTGTTATTCATGAAAAAAAAAAAAGGTTTAATGAGTGTCTCCTAAAAAATCACTCTGATAATTTAATCTGCATATGATTTTTTGCTTCCTTTTTCATTTCAAGGTTTGCCATTGTACATCTATGGGGATGAGACTGTCTGTGATGAGGAGACCTTGCAGATCTCATGCCCTGAAGGAGAGTACATCCGCATCACCTTCACCGCCTATGGCAGATTCCATAATGAGAAATGTATTATATGGGATGACCATTATCCAACAGGTTGGTTGTCACTAAATATTCTATATACAGGGTGTCCCAGAAAGAATTAAACTCCTGAAGGAGAGTACATCCGCATCACCTTCACTGCCTATGGCAGATTCCATAATGAGAAATGTATCATATGGGATGACCATTATCCAACAGGTTGGTAATAGGCGAAATAAAAATTTATTGGACAATTTAAACGAACATCCATGGCAGGCCTTGCATTCAAATCAATTGGGCCCTGCACTCTGGAATTTTGTTTATACTGTCCAATAAATTATTGTGTGTCCTATAGTAGTAAATATTCAAGATACTCTGGCTTTTTTGATAAAAGCTAGATTATACATTGATATTTATGTACTTGGCTCATTCCACAGAAAATTGAACTTTTTTTTGACTTCTAGCAAAATATTGTCTTTTTTTTATTCAACCACATATGCAGGTTTTTCAGTCATACGTTTGTTACTTGGTACGTTAGAAGTATTTCAAAACAGAAATAGTAAACTTTTGACATGACAGACACTCAGAAACCAGCAAAACCAGAGGTGGTTTTCAGGATATCCCACAATGCATTATTCTGATACACTGATATATAATAGGCAATAATGGTTTTCTGGACAAGGGGCTATTAGGAATTTGAGAATTCCATTGAATAGTACTCATTCATATCTCTCTAGGGATGTGTTTCTTTTCACAATAGCCCAGTGTTTACCCACATTGCTGACACCTCAAAAACCTCAGCAACCTGTACATAAGTATAGGAGTTGAATTGGATTTGCAGGCATATTGTACAATCAGTGTGTCAGAATAATGCATTGTGGGATATCCTGAAAACCACCTCTGCAGCAAAACCAATGCACACAGAAACTAATTTGATTTTCTCTTCTGCAGATTGCGAATACGATCCTGAGACAGTGCGCTATCGCATGGAGCGTCAATGTAACAATAAACAGCACTGCATGGTTGATGTCAGTGAAGACCAGTTTGCTACAACTGGTGTGGACTACCCAATATGCAATGGATTCACGAAGTATCTCAATGTGTCCTGGGATTGTGTAGGTCAGTAACACTGTATGGTCCGCAAATGAAGAGATTTATACGTGCTGGTTGAAGACATGAAATAATAATTTTAAAACAATGCATCAGCACTCACGTTTTTTGGGTCAAATAATTTCAGACAAACCACTCTCCGTCATCAGCAAATGGTATCTGAGTTATTTCTGATGTCTGATTTCCTGTTCTGAACGTTGGCGGTGTCCTTGATGTTGATAACAGGAAATCATAAATCTTTTGAGTTTTTTCTTGACATATATTGCCTCTCTCACTTTCCTTGGAATATGCTCGTCGTCCCTGCACAAAACTTTAACATTGTTGGTGTCTAGTTCATGTCCAGTGGCCTTGGTATGTTCAACAAGAGCCGATTTGTTGGATGCGTTTTGGCGACATGTTCTTTAATCCTGTCACCCAATGTCCGTTTCATTTCACCGACATAAACTTTGTCACAGTCCTTACAGGGGAAACGATACACAACACCTTATTTTTCTTCAGTGGTTGCTTTATCTTTCGGGGCAACCAGGAGTTGTTTCAGAGTTTGATGTGGCCTAAACGCTGAAGAGGCACCGTATTGACCATAAACCCGCTTGATTTCCTCTCAAATATGTGGTGTGTCGCCTTATACTGCTAGGTCATGTGTCTCTGTCAATTGTATAATAGATTCAATAAGGAATGTTCTTGTCTTTCTTAGGAACCGTGTGGACAGAATGGATAAATTCAATGGATGGTACAAAGCAAAATAACGAAAACGAACAATATTCAACGTTTAAAAATGTAAGTAAATCACAGTTTTGGAAAGTCACTCTTGGTTACTGAATTACTTCTTTATTTATATATGCATTTGTTTTGGGTGATTTTAATTGAGGGAGAAAACAATACTTGAATATACTTTTGACAACTAGGAAAAAATCTGTCAAAATTGACTCAGATGAGAAATAATGAAATGAACAATATTCAACGTTTAAAAATGTAAGTAAATCACAGTTTTGGAAAGTCACTCTTGGTTACTGAATTACTTTTTTATTTATATATGCATTTGTTTTGGGTGATTTTAATTGAGGGAGAAAACAATACTTGAATATACTTTTGACAACTCGGAAAAAATCTGTCAAAATTGACTCAGATGAGAAATTCCAGCCAAACAGGATCAGCTGATGGAGTTTTCCAAAGTGCTGACTTATTTGTAATCTAAAAATACAAATAATTCACTGGTTTTGTCAAAACAAAAATATGAGATTTGCTATTATTGTTATTCACTGGTTTAGCAACAAACAAACAAAAGGATGACATTTACTGTTTTTATTTTCCCCTACAACAGGATTTTGCAGTTAATTGCGTAGACATGCTTGATGCGGAGTGCCGTGAAGCTTCAACTGGCGCACCATTCTATGAGACTGGAGATGTTTTGACAAGATCTTGTACAAGCTTCGGCAATACAGGAGGATTAAAATGCAACAAATATTATCAACCAGATGATGCCAATTGTCATGATTATGAAGTACGATTTCAGTGTCCTGAAGGTAAGCTATATGGTGAAATTTAGACTAAATCCAAAATCCATGGTGTGGTGCTCTTATGCTCCTACAAGTTAACATGGTCATAGGCCATTAGGAGTTGGAAGGATTCGGACTAGGTGGAATTACATGGCAAAATTATAATTATACAGTTCCTTATGCACTTGACTATTGTTTTAAATAAATTTCAGACATGAAAATTTCAGGGCCTTGTGTATCAGAATCACACGTACAATTTACACAAATGCACAACACTTTGCAGACACACGATTAGTATCTGTTACTGATCATGCTGACTGGAAATGCATGGTGTTGTGTGCTTCCCAATGTCCTGTGCTTGTCACAACTTCTGGATATGCGATGACTGCAGTCAGATTGTCATTTTGTGTCTGAAATTTATTTGAAACAATAATAGCTGATACTATGTTGAGAATGAGATTATTTGCATAATTGTTGCAAAAAGTTGGGATCAAATGTATACCTAAGGTCCCATCCAGAGTTTTAAACATGTTTTTTGTGTTTTTTTTTAGTTTTAGGGCAAGGTTCATTTCAGGGTTAGGGTTAATTTAAGAGTAGTTAGGGTTAGGGTTTAGATAAAGCTTTCAATGGGATCTAAAGTGTACTTTTGTTGTTTGGGATGTGCAAATGGCATTTAAAATTTGTATGTAGAATGATAGCATTGTATATGCTAATTGAGTATGGTACAGCTTTAGCATGGACATGGTTCAAGTCTATGTATGCTTCTGCCTAGGCCTACATTGACAAATCAGGTCAAAATTTTGATAATTTCCATGTCTGATTAAACTTACTTTCAACAACTCACTGTATCTCCTTATACAGGAGCGTACCGTTGTTGATTCGTGATGAATCCACAGTTGAAATTTGAATTAGCGCGTCACGCATGGCAGAGTGTTTATGGTAGTGCGTTTATGCAGAACACATAAGTCGGCGCTATGTTCATCACGCGCCAGGCACTTTAAGCACGTGCAAAGCCCAAGGCCTATCTGTTAAATTAAGAACATTTAGAATTTAGTTAATACGTTTTTATAAATATTTTGTTTGTTGAAAGGTATTCAAACATGCTACAGAGTTGTTTATCACGAATCAGTAACTATACATCCGATGCATAGGCATATTTTTATCATGCTCAGGTGGCTAAAGCCACCCTCGCGCGATAAAAATATGCAGACGCATGGATGCATCATTGTTGATTTGCGATAAACAACTCTGTAGCGTGTTCGAATACCTAATTGAATTTCAATTATTTTAGCACATTTTTAATGATAGGTCTGTTTGCCTAATCTTTAATTATCTATACCGTTTTTTGTTCATTTCAGAAAACCATGGGGTGGGAGAGTTGGAACAAGCATTGGAGTGTGCTGGACAGGAATTAGCTATCTCTTGCTTTCCACGTCATTATATTGTGATTCAAGATGCTTTCTATGGACGTGCTAAAGAGGGTAAGATCCTTTGGGGAATTAACCATGCAATTCATGTCTCGCAATACCATGGGGTAGGAAAGATTTGAAAAGTGTTTTGTATTTACCCAAATCTGTTAGTTCAATGGTGTAGTGCATGGACTGTTAATTTGTTGTATTGATCGCAATGGTTAGCATCCAGTCAAGGTAATGAATATGAGGATGTAGCAAAAACAAAAATATAGTAGAGGAAAATATGGTATACAAAGTAGGACTGGTATGGGGAAGCATTTTCCTTGTTAACACACACAAAAGATCAATCGACACTTTCAACGATGTAGGGCAACGGCGATTGAAATTACAACTTGTGACACCCTGCTGAAATGGTCACCCTGTTCAGCCCTTAAATGTAGCACTGGGCTGTACTGTATATTGTATTACTATTTCCAACACGTTTATGTTGGTTATAGATCAATTAATGATGAATACATTGCAATTTCATGTGGATAATTTTTTCTTGATTTCTTATTATTTTATTTTGTGTTATTTAATTTATCTTTTTCCTTTTTTGTCGAAAAACTTTAATTGTAAACAGGCTTGTCGACAAAGTGAAATTGCTTTTGTTAACGACATTGTCTACAAAAAGCTTTCAATAACAGCCTTAATACAAAGTGTCATTTCCAGGCAGTTTTTTTAAAAACTTTTAAAAACACTTGAAAGTGTTTGTTAAAAAGTTTTGAAAAACACTATCAATGTTACTGTAAAATTGGCAATTTGCTTTTCAATATTTGAAGTAGCAATACAAAAAATGTACATTAAAATTACTTTTGCTAAAGGTAGAGTTTTTTCATACACACAAAAATAAAATCCAGTGCATTGAACATGAAGTCTTTTAGATTGCTAAATTTGTGCTTTGCAAAAGTAACTCTATTTTAAAGGTAGTAATTCATCAGATACCTCTGTAGTTATGTTTCGAAATGTGGGAAAAATATAAAAGTTTAACTCAGCATCTAAATAAAAGTTTATAAAAATAGAAAATAAAAAACGGACAATGCATTTACGTTTTTTGACCTGTAACAGGAAACAAAGGGTTTTTTCCCCTAGAATATGTTTGGATTGGGTATGGAATATATCGATACCTAATCCTAATATTGTTCACATTATAATCTACTAAATTTGTCTTATATCATTTGTATAAAATTTAGTTGATAAGTTTATTTTGACATTTGTATATATGAAATTCATGCAATTTGAGAACTGTTGTATGATTGTATATGATTGTGACTTGAGAAACGTGGACATAAATTGAAATTGAAAACAATTGAAATCCTGAAAACCCTGTGCAGCCTAATGTACAGAATCCTCAAGTATCTATATCATTGGTGTAGCCAGGGGTGTGTGGAAGGGGCACACACACCCTGGGGGTCTACACCAAAAAAATGGGATAAAGAAAAAATAATTTGGGAAAACAACTAAAAAACGGTGCAGTGTTCCTAACTACTGCTAATGATACATTTGGCGACCCTCCGATATAGGCAGGTGTCCCTAGCGGCCCCCTAGACCTAGACCCGTAGCCGTTGTGGACTAGGATTATTGCGCACCCCAGGGTACGCAATCCTGGCTACGCACTTTATATCTGTATCCAAACCAAAACAAAAAGCTATTTTGTATTAAAATATCACAAATTAGTAATTTTATATATATGGAACATATTAAGTAAACTGTTTTTAACAATGTCTGCATTTATCCCAGGTCTGTGTTCTCGTCATGGGGCCAACTCTTACAACCTTAGCTGTGCCGTGAATTCCAGTGAAGTCCTCACCATGGTCAAAGCCAACTGTGACAACAAACAGTCGTGCAAACTCAATGTCCAGATGTCGACCTTTGACACACAAGATGCTAATGGTCTACCCGCCAGTGTTTGCCCTGACGTGCCTCTCTACCTTGATGTTGTTTATGACTGTCAAACCTACAGTAAGGTTTAAGTACCGTTATTATCACATCTGTTTTTTAGATAAATAAAGGCTGTGTCAAACCATCATATAGTTTTCGCTCTGTAACAGATCTCAGCAACTGAAACTTAACACATATTGTGGTATACGAAGGGGTATCAAAAAGTTTTAAAGATCACCAAGAAGAAATACAACCACAAACACAATTTTATTGTGTGACCATTAAGTCATCTTTACATAGCCACTGTGCAAAGTAACACATTTCTCCCACTTAAAACCTACTATCCACAGACCAACTTTGTAGAGGTCCTCTGTTAGCCAAAAAATCCATATATTGTAATTTGCTAAAATTAACATTTCAAGTTGGCAATGCTTTATTACGTCTTTATGACATCATTTTTGACTGATTCCCATAATTTTGGTATCAATGCAAAGAAGAGATTCTAACCTATATGGTATCAAATATTTAAACTTTGGGTATGTCATCTTAGAATTACTATGGGCTGTAAACCTTCAAATATCTGGATTTTATTCTGCCACATATCTTTGATTTCTCCATTTAGTTTATATGGTTATCGGAGGCAGGTTATTGACATCTATTGACACCTGTATAGAAAGTATAAATACAATTGGTATAATTTTTGCACCATAAAGTATACAAGGACGAGTGACCATCCTGACAAAAGTTCATCGATATAGCTCTTTTTCGTCTTGGTGATCTTTAAAACTTTTTGATACCTCATCGTACATTGATAGAAGCAGATTACTTGCTGAACACGATGGTGATGTTAGTTTTAGGTAGGGCCAAAATATGAAGAAAAGCAAAAAAATAAAAATTTGCCTAGGCTAAAAGTGGTACTTATAATATATTCAGAATAAAAAAACGAATGTCCACAGTCAGTTTTATATCAAATTTTTGATTTTTAATCTCAGTTTTTGAAACATTGCCTAAGTCATTTTTACTTAAAAATCCTTCTTGATTTTTGACCTATTTTTGGCATTATTTAGCAAGATTGGTCTTATTGTATAGACAGATTATGGAATTTTACTGATTGGTGAAAATTGACACTACTGTATAGAGGGAAATTTTCGCTGGGGTTTTATTTTCACTCTTTTTGCTGTTGACTTCTCAATTGTGAAAAAAGAACCCTGGTAAAAAGTAAAATAGTATTTATACATAGACATCAATGGACAGATGCTTGAAACCGTGAAAATATTACACCCAAAAAATATGGCTCGGTCCAAATCGTTAAAAATTAACTCCGCTAAAATATTCCTCCATACAGTATTTTGTTTTCAATATGAAAAACAGCAAGATTGATCACAAAAATAAGCTTTCGTGCTTAACAGGATTGCAATCTTTCAAAAGCTCTGTGTGAGATATGCAAACGTTTTTATAAGTTTAATGCAATTTTATCACAACAGACATGCACAAAGTGTGCTTTAGATTTAACAATCGTCCTTTTGCAAAAACACGGTAGTGATAGAATAGTCACCCAGAATTTGTGTGTGCATTTTAAATTTCAGGATCTGATCACAGTGTATTTAAACCATCAAATCAGAGCAGTGTGTCCGGCTCTCGAGACGCATCGTATGGTAACGATGACGTGGCGTCAAACAAAGATTGCCAAAGCCAGTGTAGTATTACGCAAAAGGAATGGGAACCGTGGTATATCGTGGACATGGAGTGGGAATATCTCATCAATGCTGTAGATGTTATAACTTGTAAATCAGATGACCGTAAGTACATGTCAGCCAGTAAAGCTATTTGTTTGCTAACAATATCTTCAAAGCTTAAAGACGATGATGTGTTGATGATTTTCAACAAAGAGATAGTGGTATCATGAACCAGTTTTAGCTCAGTGGTTCTACAGTATCTGAACGGAAGATTTATGACTTATACTCAAAACGCAATGCATGCACTACTGATTTATACGTTGACGTCCCAGGCAGCACCAAATCAAACGGAAAATAGCATGAAATGGTAATGAGTATTACTATACCTCATAAATATTTATTAGGCAACCATGAAATGTAATTGGGCAGTTCAACCTGATGCGCGTGACAGCATTTTGCCTACTTCCCCGATTGCGCGTTACGCCCACACAGGGAAAAAACTGAAAAACTATCGCAACCCTACTACCGCACCCCTCGGTTGGAAATTTATACGGTGACTACATTTTAGGTGATTTCTGATTTTTCATACATTCAGTGAAATATTTATGAGGTATAGTAAAACAAATACAACTTGGTTTATTTTGAGAAGTATTGAAAATTCCTGATCCCTCGTTGTTGGATGCATGTGACTACTTCCCTCCGCTTCGCGTCGGGAAGTAGTCACACACATCCAACACCTCGGGATCAGTAATTTTCACTACTACTTCCCTCCGCTTCGTGTCGGGAAGTAGTCACACACATCCAACACCTCGGGATCAGTAATTTTCACTACTTCCCTCAATACCATGTTGTATTTGTATACTACCAAACTAACATGCTTTCACTAGAGTAACTTTTTATGTGTGCATATACTGCAAAATGCTGATTATTCAAATATTTTTTACTGATAGATTGTGCTCATTTTTGGTTGATTCAAATGCAGTATGGTTGAGTGGATGATAAATAAAAACAAATGCAAGGTTTCTTAAACACAAAATATATTGTTGATTTGGGTAAAGGTCCCTAAACCTTTTAGTTTTGGCCCAGTTCAGCTAATTTTGCCATAATTAGTTGCACGCCTTTAAGGTAATTTTGCTATAATAAGTTGCACCGTGCCCCTTGAAACTATTTTGTCAATATCTTTATATTAACACATACTTTTGTAACCTTTGATGTTTTGATTGAAAATCAAAAATGACTGAAGAGAAACATTTAGTAGATAATTGATCAGTAAATTTATATGAGCAGTAATGTACAAAAGTATGATTTACTGAGTGGAAAGTGTGGCCAACTGGCCATTGTTTGCCAAAAATTTGACATTTTTGTGTGCAAGAAATAGGGTTCAAGGTTCTTAGTTCTATGCCGCCCTGATAACCTGGATAAAAACCTTACACATTAACCTATTATAATGACAGTTATGGTTTATTCAGAGTCTTGTCGATATGCATCGATCAATGCCCATCGACGCAGTCTTCACACACGCTACACACAAGGAATAGCGCGTGTTGAAGACTGCGCGTCGATGGGCCTCTTGCAATGCATATCGACAGACTCTGAATCCACCATTACTGGGATCTTATAAAATTCAATAGGTGGTTGCTAATGTCAAACAAAACTATTCTAATAATAGTAAATTATTCTGATTGATGTAAACAATGAAGAGTATTGATTGGCTGAAACAACTCGGGTAAATCAAAAATGCATTTACATTTCTTATTGGCTAAAAAACTCCTTAACAATTAGTAATTGAATTTTATTTTTGTTTTTATCTCACAGGCCCAGATATGCCAAATTTCGAAGTGCGTGTTGGCAACAGTGAGAATTTTGAAGAAAATGAGCTGTGTGGTAACGTCACATATGATATGGAAAATACCAATATTATTTACTGTAATGGAGAGCTGCGGGGGCGCTATGTGAGCGTTCAAGTTGTGGATAGCAATGCGACACTTTATTTGTGTGATGTTTATGCTTATTACAGTAAGTTTTAACAAACTACCTTTGATAATTGTGGTATAAAAATATTTGATTCAATTCAATCGATTAATGAATCATAATGCATGCATTTCCTGGCACCAGTAACATATATAATGCATGGTACTACTAATCTAAATCTAATTTCCAGGAACGTGTCATTTTGACATTGTTCTTGTTTGCTTTTTGAAGAGTTCTGGAAGTGGGTTCCATAATGTAGAACATACGATGGGATATCAAAAAGGTTTAAAGATCACTCAGAAGGAAAGGAGGTATATTGATGAACTTTTGTCAGGATGGGCACTTGTCCCTGTGTACATTATGGTGCAAAAAATTATATTAATGGCATTTATACTTCCTACACAGGTGTCGATAGATGTCAGCAACCTGCCTCCTCTAACCAGATAAACTGCATGAAGAAATCAAAGATACGTGGCAGAGTTAAATGCCTGCATTTGAAGGGTTACAGCCCAGTAAATTATTTTTATATCAATTAGTGAACCATACCATTCTTCCTTTTTGCTCTTTGGCCATCGCATTGTGGAATGGGAGGATGGTATGCCTTTTCAATTTAGTTTTTATTCTATTTAAGTAATTTGGAGTCTGGGACTTGACAGGCTTAATGCTTATTTCCCAGTCCTCCTCCACAATGTCTTATTAACAGTTTACTGTACTATTTTTTGATATGTTAGTTACTGTAATGTGCATGTGTGGAAGAAATAAATTATGTTATGTTATGTTATGATATCCTGCCTTAAGTTTAGATTTTGATACCATACTATAGGTTAGGATTTCCTTTTTCCATTGATACCTAAATTATGAAAATCGGTCAAAACATGACGTCACAATGAAAAGCATGGTTGTTCTGAAAATGTTGAAATTTAGCGAAGAACATGTGGAATTTTTTGGTTATAAGAGGACTGCTACAAAGTTGGTCTGAAGACAGTCAGTTTAAAGTGGGGGGAAATGTGTAACTTTGCACAGTGGCTAGGTAAAGATGACTTATGGGTCACATAATAAAATTATGTCCTGCCTATTTTTTTTTTCTTGGTGATCTTTAAAACTTTTTGATATCTCCTCTTATATCCACACAAAACATGATCCTAAAACATAGTTTAACTTGTTCCTGATTCAATTCAGTGGCAATGCCATAGGGGATCAATGGGACCCATGAATCTTAACCCTAACTCAACTGCACCTCAAATATTGAATTAGTTATTCCAGAGTATTGGTTGGTAAATTTTTACCCTTGCCATAAAATTTGTTGGAGAAGCGCACCTGTCATTTAATTTGAAATGATGACAGTTTTGAGAAAAAATGTTGATCAGTTTATGCTAAAATATGCAACTATGTAAAATTGTCTGAGATTTATTTACAGAAATCTGTTTCTGATTCTGAATACCCATAATGTATTCATGTTTACCCATATGTGCACCAATGCGATAGAGAACAGCCCAATCCACCATTTTGATCAAACTGAGTTATATCCACCAAATCATTCCTATCATAGCAGGCTTTCTGCTGTAAAAAAAAGGTTAACCTAACTCTGCATTTTATCTGAACTTGTACAGACAAATAGAGTCAAAATCTGAGGAGTTGGGGTTTTCTTGGACGAACATTGTAGTGCCATGTGCCAAAAATGGTGCACCTAATTCTTCTAACAGAGACATTTATTGGTAAAGATAGAGTAGCACAACACAGGGTGCCAAAACACTTTATAATGATCCAGTTTGCAACATTGGTACATGATGACTTCTGGTGCCCCAATGATAGGCTACCCGAGCAAAATCTTTTGTACCACTAATTTGATGAATTTGCTGATTTTGTCTTATTAATACTTCATTCTCAACTGTTTATTTCATATTTTATTAGTGACACATACATATTTTGTTATGCCATTAAAAGACGACAAATCTCTTCTAGTGTTGCCATGGAAACACAAATATTATAAACACATATGCTGTCAAATTGTTTTAGCTGTTGAAGTTCCTTAGTTTTGTTGGAGTTGGGGTTTTCTAGTGATAGCATATTGAATTATTATTGACTTATTTCAGTGGGACATCAGCAATTAACTGCGACATCATGTGACAGTCAAACTATGCAACTAACATGTGGCGACAAATACATTTGGATTGACGACGTATTTTATGGACGTGAGGATACCGATGGGAAGATATGTCCTCATCGCTTGTCTAACCATACCTACTCAGAGTGTGATACCGGTTACCTGGCTGAGGAGATTGTCAGAGAGAAATGCCATGGCAATATGGCTTGTGACATTAATATCAAGACTGATTTCCTGGATATTTTTGCTGGAAATGAGTCGGATCCATGCCCAAATGAGTTCAAATATCTACAAATTAGTTACTCATGTGAGAAATACATAGAAGGTAAATATTAAATATTTTTACATCTATTTCAATAACTTATTATTTTTAATTCGTAGTGCAGTATGGTGACAAAACATGATTTTGAATCATCATTATTGCAAAATTCATAGTTTACATGTACCCATCATATATATTTCTCTTTTTCTCTCAAAAATTATCAGCAATCAAAATTGATTTTGATAGTTTTCATTTTAATAACATTGGTATGAATTTACAATTAATTGGTAAGGTATGAGATGCTGAAAAAAAATCTAGCTATCTTGTAAAGATGTTAATGGGAAAATACTATGTAGTGTCTGTCCAATCTACCCAAGATCAGAATCGACCGATTAGGATTCTTTAAGTTTATATTATATAACAAAGAACAAAAAGTGCCAGCGTTAGCATAATATCGGTGAATCTATCAATCATTTGTACGTACCATGCGGTTGTCATAGTTAATTTTAGGCAAAAATATGAAATGTTTATAGTATTTTGATGCTGCCTGTTGGTTCTGGTAAGTCTGGTTGGTATTTAAAGAAGCAATTAACTCGGGTTTTTTTTGCACTTTTCCTAGGGTTTGTTAAATTGGTTTGTGAGATCGTCAGAATTCAGATTTGTTTGTAATTCCGATAAGCTTAATTTTGATTCATCCAATCAGATCGGTCACACACTAGAAAATACCCATTGAAATAAATATTCACTTTTAATATTTTACATAAACTTACGCAAAATAATACTGTAACCTACAGAATAGATACAAAATATTTGTTCAGTCATTTGCTTTGGAAATATGCGGAGATAGATTAATTTAATAGGTTTTGTTTCATCTCACTTGCATTATGAAATGCACATTTACATTTCTTATAAAAACCCTTTTCAGCCCAATGATGGACAAATAGCTACCGCTAAAATCTTAATGCATCACTAGTTTAACATCAAAAAGTGAACGAGGAGCCATGAAAAATAATTTGTGTGCCTTGTTCTTTTTTCTATCAAGGTAACGACACATATGAGACCAATGCCAAAGTTTGCAATGATGAAACATTGAAGATAGCATGCTCTGGGGCCAATAGATTTATAGAGATCACCAGCGCTATATATGGAGCCGCAACTAATACGACGCCTCACTGGTGTGCTAATGAGAATGAAAATCTAGCATGTAAGTAAAGTATCGGTTAAGAGTTCAAATATGAAAATAGGCTTCTAGCAGTTCTGGCTCTTACTTTCACAACTCTTTGTAAGAATTCACTTCAAAAGCTCTATTTCCATTCAAAATACAGGTAACACAACATCAACATTAAAAAACAAGATCAACAGTATTATGGAGGAGTAGACTGGGAGGCCAAAGTGGCCTGTAAAGTAGTCTACTCCTTGGGAAACTGAAAGGACAGTATCATTGACTACAAAACATGCGATACAACAAGACAGGACAGCGACATGCTGTGAAAATCATGAAGAGCTAGGAGCTACGTAATAAAATTAAATGAAGCTTTTTAATTATACAGGGATCGCTTCAGTGTATTTTGAAAATATCTGGAGTATTTGACTCTTTCAGTGATTTTGGTCTGAAAGTCTCAAAGATGGGACCGCAAGATCTAATTTCATAATCTGAGAAAGATTTTTGTTGTTTGTTATATTAAGGTCATCAACTTGTCTTGTAATCTTAGTTCTAATGTATACACATCATAAATTATGAGAACATTGTTATTGCAAATTAGGGTCCAATATGACTTCTGTAATGTAGAAGACAGTCAGTTTTGGTAGAATACATTGATAGTCCAAGTTTTTGCATATTACCTCAGTATTTAGGAATACTATATCCACATATGGAGAGCATATGACATAGAAGTAGACACTTCAGGTGATTTTTAGAGGCTTAGAAGTAAAATGCCTTCAGCCTGGGGTGGAGAAAGTGGCTGGACTGGAAGGGGTTAAGCAGATATATTTAAAAAATTCTTGAGTGTGCATGGATTTCCACATAACTTGTAGACAACTGAAATTTTTTATTATTCACTTCCAAAAAAATTGGGCAATTTTTTAAAATTCAATAACTCTGCAACCACATATCAGAATTCTTGTTGACAAATAGGTGGGTGTTCATGGATAAAATCATCTTCCTGATATCATATTCTGAAATAAAAATGGTCTATCATATGTGACCCGTCATATCGAAAGGTACCTTAAGGGTCCCAAAATGAAAATTGATTTTTTGGTCTCATCTGAAAGATTATAAATTAAGTTTTAAAATGAAACCTTGCTTTTGGTTATTGGATGTTCGATTGCAAAGTTACATCCAAATTGGTAACAGGCATCAGGCTGATTCAGAAAACTATAGTTCTGAGAAACTCGAGTTTAAATTTTCTGTACTGGTAAGACTTGAATGGAGAAAGAATTTTTATCTCGGTTTTTAAAACATTTGTCTTATGTTTTGGATGTTGAAACCTGATTAATATGATAGAATACACTTCTAAGGTAACGTTTCTGATGAAATTAGAAATTTGACCTTGAACGTGATTTTGGACTATGCTCAGCTTCAATGGCCCATGTCTCGTAATTTACTATGTCGACCTTAAGGTACCTTTAGATATAACGGGTCACATATAGCGCGGAATTCAGAAACACATCTGAAAAAGTGTCTAGAAACACTTGATTTACTATCAAAACAAAACTATCAAGCCCAGTTAAAATCATGCCTGCTTGAATATGAGCTATGTGTCAACATATGTGTGTAGGTCAGCGGTGTGAAATATCAACGTTCTCTACCACGTAATGAGTAAATGAAGTATCTAATGAAAGCTAATGTCTTGCTCAGGGAACACTACATTCTTCACTTAGTAGACTCAAGGCCCCTTCAATCTCCTATCAATGTCCATGACAAAGGTCCAAGAGCTTATATTGCTTTACTTTATAAACATATAAAGCAACTTTCCATGATTCATTTAGACTGAATTACTTGCACATGAATATGTCTATGTTTTGTGCAATCAATTCTGTGATATTATTAGTTGAATTTAGGCTCATTTTAAACAACCTTTAAACACAAATATTTTAGCCATTTATGTAATAAATTAGTCCATATGTTTAGGTTGTACACAACAATCATGTTTGTTAACATTAATTGGCTGTTTGATTGTATTTCAAAATTTATGCAGACTAAGCCTTAAGGTTTCTGTCGACATGCCTTAGTCGACATGAAATCTCATTTGTCGACATGTCGACACATCGACATGAAAAAACAGTCTCGACAGAAACCTTAATGCAGACCTACCAACTGTCCCACATTTTGAGGGATAATCCCTCATTCTGATACTAAATAAGTCCTGAAATCTGAGATGTCCCACATCTTTTCTTTTTGCATACTGTGTTTTAATATGCATGCCATTGTGAAGTCCCTCATTTTGTCATTTTGATGTGCTATGCAAGCCATTTTGATGTCCCGCATTCCAAAGTTTGATGTCCCGCATTCAAAAGTTCGATGTCTCGCATTCTGGGATTAACCCTTTGAACCCTGGCCATTCCACATGTATCTGTACCGCTGACCCGGGCCAACCCGAAAGTTAAAAACACAATATAACCCCTAAACTTACTTTGAGTTTGATTTCCCTTGCTTTACTTTTTCATTTTACAGTAGTCTGAATTGTTCCAATAACCAGCATTCACAAAAGAGTACTATTTGTGTCGACCAACATATTCGACATTTACATTGTAGTCTATGGGAGAAGCCACATTTGTTTAAAACTGATCAAGTTTACGAAAAAATGAGGAATTCTTCATCTCCGTCGAGTAAATACGAGCAAAATGATTCATCAACCATGGGTTCATTTATGTCTTTCCGATATAAATCAGACCATTGAAAATTGTAACTACCCATGCCAGTTCACAGACACATCAAGTTTCTGACACGTGACCTAAAAGCCGGTAAACCGGCTCATCGGGTATACGGTACATGTACACGGGAGCCGGTATACTGGCTCGTCGGGTTCAAAGGGTTAAGAGGTTGGCTGGTCTTGAGTATGGGCCACACACATCTCTCACCTTCATATAAATTGAGTTCTAATGGCATTTTAATGCTTTGCTGTTGTTTGTTTAGTCTCAGATTGTATTGGTGCGGATCTTGGAATGACCAATGGTGATATACTAGACAGTCAACTTTCCAGTTCCAGCAATCTAGGAGGCGGTCATACTGAGCTTGAAGGCCGCCTTGACGATACGACGCGAGCCTGGTGCACCGGGGCGAACAACTACGACCAATGGATCCAAGCTGATCTTCTCAAAGCGGTCAAAGTGACCGGTGTGATAACACAGGGCCGATATGAATCAGCCCAGTGGGTCACCTATTACAAAGTGCTGTATGGTCAAGATGGCGAAAGCTTTGATTATGTTCAAGATTCAGAAGGAAACACAAAGGTAAGTCAAAGTGACCGGAGTGATAACACAGGGCCGACATGAATCAAATCAAACTTTTACCCTTTTTTTCCAAAAACAAACAAAACACACTTACCGTATTGTTCCTATTAATTGTTAACTGGGCGGTGACATTTCTTTAAGGGAGGGCAATTTTAAAAAATTTGCACAAAATTGCAACTTAACTTTATATGCCGCCGTTAACTTAAAAGTACTGCCAATTTTTACTCCTTTTCCAGGATCGCAACCTCATTGATTAACTTCCAGTACCATTTCATATTACTCACAATTGTTGGTAAGCTTAATGATATACAAAAATGTTTCAAAGTTGAATGTTTTTAACACCTCTCTTTGAAATTCTTTAGGGTGTGCGTTTCATAGAGCATGGGTTATTAATCGGAACAGTACGATAGTTATAATTGAGTTACTTAGTTGAAAATGAGTTTAAATGAATGGTGAACCTCATCTCAAGTCATCATCAGAGTATTGAACAGGCAAAAAAAAACCAAGTTATTTTTTGGGAGGGAAATCAGCAATACTTTTCTTCCTATAGTGAATATTCAGAAGTTACCTGGATGTTAATGTGTGTTTTAAAAAAATATGCAAATGGAGGTGTGAACAATCACACATCACACATTTAAGAATTAATGTATTCAAATTTGTAATTATAATTTGATTTAAAAATTAACTGACATATGTTATTTATTTTTGCTAAAATTCTTTACTTAATATCTTTTCTTTAGTTGGTGGTACTCAAAAATATAATTGGTTAATTAAATAAGAGGAAAAATTGGGTAGGTTATGTCGTTCATGAAGTTTCATATCATTACTTGTTCTTCAAATTATCCCTCCATTTTTTGAGCAAAAATTATCCACATCTGGCTACCCCTATCCAGGCTGTTATAGGTCAGTGGTTTAAAGACGCGAGATTCAAGACAAGTATTTAACCAACACAGTCATTTTGCAGCCACACTGATGTGCAAAGCTGTCTTTTTATTGATGAAAATCTGATAATTACCATATCTTTATTCTTTCAGACATTTGCAGGCAATTTCGATCAGCGAACCAAAGTAGAGAATGGATTTTACAAGCATGTTACAGCTCGGTATATTCGCATCAATCCGCAGGGATGGTACAGTCACATTAGTATGCGATTTGAATTGCTGGGATGTAAGACCGTGACAGGTATGTGATTGGGAAAAATTAGCTACCCCCCCCCCCCCCACCCCCCATAAAAAGTATTTTGGGAGTTTGCCTTTTCATAAAAATAAAAATCAGGAGAGTTGATAGGTCGATTTTTTAATTTTTTTTTTAAATAATGCAATGCTTGATATGTTGTTGTAAGCTCTGTAGCAAAGGTAAACAATCATTTCCATGATGTACTGTGATTTTGGAAAGATTCTTTAGCTAACAAAACATGATACATTTCAAAGATAACTGATATTAGTGAAAATGTGATAAATTATGTCTATTGAAGGCAACTGTGAAATACAAAATTGCTTATAAAATTAAAACAGTTTTACAAAAAGCCCTGGAATTTAAACAGTGAAATCTCTGAATTGGTGATTTTTCATTGGAAGCTGAATTTTTTTTAACCATGTTTCTTTAAGCTGTGCTTACTACAAGATATTCTTGCCAAATTAAGTGGAATGTTGCACATAAAGATTTGAATAAATGCATCTAAAGTTAATGGTTTTCATGGTCAATATTATATTTTGGTGTGAAAAACATTCATGCATATTCGATTAATTATACCTTGGAAAGTAAGCGAGGAAGTGTAATTATTCTCATATAATTGATCAACTTTTGCTACTGTACTCTGTTATAATGCAACATCTTTTAACTTTGTTTGCAGCTAATTATTCTTATCAGATATTCTGTGGGCCACCTTGGATTTTGATCTACACAAATGAAAAAAGAAGTATGGCAAATCATATATCACTCATAAGCTTAAAAATACAAAGAATTAAGATATGGAATGAACTTAATTTTGAAATTCATTGGATATATCTCAAATGACAAAAAAGTATGTCATCCAAATATTGTAACCTCCACTTATCCTAATTTCCCAAATTCACCAAACCATCAAAAAATGTCATTTGCTATTATCAATTCCTCAGAAAGCTCTGAATTTGCAATTACTTTTCCTATTTTCAGCTCCCCAGTGTTCAATATCACGTCTAGGTTTAGCTAACGGTGATATAGAAGACAGTCAACTAAGCAGTTCAAGCAATGCCGGAGGAGGTCACACAGTAACCGAAAGCCGTCTGGATCAAACTGTGAGAGCATGGTGTGCAGCATCAAACAACCCCCCTAATCAGTGGATCAAGGTTGATCTTCTGGAGCCAACAGAAGTGTGCGGTGTGATCACTCAAGGTCGTCATGAGAGCGGACAGTGGGTCAAGAAGTATTATGTGCAGTATAGTAATGATGACTCCAACTATGAGTATGTGCAGACTTCATATGGACAGACGAGTGTAAGTTAGACCAAGTGAATACATCATTTTTGTAGTGTGAAAGATAGACGCAGAGGGATTACTTTGGTTCTTTGTGGCTGACTGTGTGTCTGTCTATGGCAGGGTTTCTCAACTAGTCCTTACAATGCGCCACATGAATGAAAAACATTGTAGGGGCAGGGCCAAACTTGCCTATTCCTTGGTGTATTCCTAATGTATTTCTTTGTTTTTAGAGAGTATCAAAGCGCCAATTAGTACTTGGTCAAAGCACCAAATTTGGCATTCATGCCGCTAGTTGAGAATCCCTGGTCAATGGTTTGCGATGATAACCCTAAACAAAATCGGTCACGATATCCATTATTCTTTAACGGATTTTCATGGAACTTGGACGCATTGATCTTTGGATAGGAACAAACATATGACCCTAAGTGAGTGGGGTTATAATAGGTCATGTAGGAGTAATTAATCTTATCATTTTGACCACCAGAAAGTGATTGGCCTCTGATTAATGTACTTTTATCTGATTTTCATTTGACTTTGTGGACACAGTGGTTTTAAGATAGGAGTAAACATGTGACCCCTATCATGGTCAGAGGAGCAAATAAATGACCCCATCTAAGTTGTGTCAAAAGGTTTGAATCATCCCTATGACCTTTCAAACAACCTTAGCGGTCCCTGAATTTTTGGGCTATATAATTGTGCTATGTAACTCAGCAACTGTGAATTAAATCCATTTAAAGCTTCAAAAAGGTAAATGGGATGGTCTTTATTTGCACAGAGCAGCTTGCCCATCTCCCTTTCCAAGCGATAGGATTGACTCCAATTTGTCATATTTGCAGTGAGGGGATTGCCCAACCTCCTCCCTGCGAGTCTGTTACCTTTCCAGCATTTAAGAATGCCAGTATCCATTTGACACGTGGGTAAAGAGGAGCATATGAGAGCAAGCATCTTGTTCAAGAACACTACACACGCCACTCAGAGAATTCAAACTCATGACTTCCTATGCCTAATGATTACAAGTTGGGGATTTGTACGGCTAGGCCCCACATGCCCCACATATGAAGTGTATGTTTGTAGAAGAGGATTTACATTCTCAACATCGTTGTGGTTAACCTTTCAACCAAAATGTGTGACTTTGGCAAAAATAGATTGAAAACTTTACAAATTGAAATATTGGACGTTTGTTTATTGAGTCTTAATGCATTGAGACACCAGCTTAACTTTCATTTTGTTTTTGTGTTTCAGGATTTTATTGGCAATACAGATCAACATAGCCATGTGGAGAATATGTTTCATGAGACTGTGGTAGCAAGATATATCATAATCAAGCCATCGGACTATTATGGCCATATGTGCATGCGGTTTGAACTCCTTGGGTGTGATGGTAAGTCATCTAAGGCCAGTTAGATTACCCAGGGAAATAGTGAATGGGAGGTGAAACTGACAGGCTAAAAAGTGCGCATACCCCAAAGGGTTGATTTTTATTACAGCAAATCACCCCTTTATTGCAGCAAATCTGATCTATATGTAAATGATGTACCATACTATGCTACTTCACAAAATGACCTTCAATATGCACCTACTAGGGTTATCCCCATTGTTATCTGCACGTTAATCCAAAGTTGTTTACAACATTCCGCGAGGTGATGTATATCTCTTTTACAGTCATTGTGTTGTCACTTATACTAGTGAAGCATTTGATTTGTACCGGTTGAATGGCGAGTATACAAATTTGAGTAGAAGATCAGTTCTTTCTGTACGTGACCAGCTGTACAAATTTTGTTGATTGGCTCGGAATAGGAGTTTCACAGCCCTGGATCGCCTTTCTCCTCAAACAAGGGTAGGGAGGTTGTTTCAGTTTTTATTTTATTTTCTCAATATGCCAAGTAAGAATTGCTATTTTGTCGCAATCAAATGAAATTCAAATCATGTTAAAGAGACCAAAATTATAGAAAATAAATGGAACTTGGGGTATTGGGCAGCACCATACTTTTCTATTGATATGGGTTTTGAGTTTCTCATCTGGAAGTCCATCGTTACCTAAATGCCCGCGCTATGATTGTTGCATAATATTAACAGAAAGCAGTTTTGAAATATTGTACAAAAATATGAGCATGCATTTCGTGGCCCGATGTAGGAACAGTGCCACAAATGACATGTACAAGGTGTTAATTGTTGTTTCAAATAATTCTTGGACACGAAAATTGAAAATTTAGAGCCTTGCGTAATACAATTGTTTGTACATTTTACTCAAGTACACAACACTTTTTAGGCATGTGCAATGTTGTGCTAATGTGGATTACTGATTGGAAATGTTGTTGCGTACTTCCCGGTGTCCCTTTCTTGTCACAAATTGTGGGTACGCGGTGGGTGCGTTCAGAAATAATATTCATGTCAGAAATTTATTTGAACAATAAGTGACATTGATATTGAGTGTTTCATTATTTGTGCTTGTTACCTACAGCAAGATCAGATGGGAATGTGACGGAGACAGTGGCAACACAGTGTAACAACAAGAGATCTTGTCATGTCAAAGCCATAAAACAGACACTAGGGATTGACACGGATAGGATCACCACTCAAAGGACATATTTAGATGTCAATTTCATCTGCAAAGGTAGGGTATAGGTTTTTTGAATACTTTATTTAGGCAACTAAACTTCGGTGTCACAATTCCTCAGACAATGTAAATAAACATCCAGAGTGCATGGCCCTATAGTTTACGAACTCGACCAATAGCATGCAATTCATGGTCACGTGATCTTTGAATTTTGACAGTCTTTAAACAACCCATCACAGGAAAATGTTTGGATTTGCATCTCTGCAAGTGGTTTTAAAACCGCATAAAAGTATAGATTTCTAGAAGAAGATTTACATGCCAAACACAACGGTGATAAGTATCTGACAAAAAGAGTGATGTGAGTCAAAAATTCAAAAACTTGTGTTTTGGGTCCAAATTGTATTGGAAAGCTCAACTGAAATTTGCTAAATAATAATAATAATGTAAAATTTTGCACTATTTTGTGTTTTAAAGTTAAGAGACAAATACAATCTTTATTAACCATAGCTATTCTTTTTTTTTTCTGACTCTCTTTATTTAAATGACATATCCCAAAAGACTTGGGAGGTGGTCAATTGGTTTACTTTCTGAGACTTTTAAAAAGCATTAGAGCATATAACATATCTAGATTATTTATTAAGTAAATATGATTTTACTTTTGTATAATACTTTACCAAGAACTTTTGGTCAAAGTTTTGAAACATGCAACTTACATCCAAAGCTAAAGCCAGAACGCACAAAGTTTCATTATAATATTAACTTCTCATGCACAAATATTATTGAAATTATTGAACAACAAGTGATGTTTCATTTTAAAATCTTAAATTAGTTGTCCTAACTTTTTTTGAGCTACATGAAAATAGGGCACAAATAATCATCTCTTAAGTTTTTGCACTTTTCTATCTGCAGATGAATTGCCACAGGGTGAGATAACATTACGTGCCTGCGATGAAACTTCTAATGAACACGAGTTGAGCGTAACATGTCCAGATGGTTTATGGATCAACATAACGGATGCGTTTTATGGACGTATGCAACATGGAGACGATGGCATCTGCCCTACGTGGGGTGACAAGGAAGGCACCACGGACTGCCGGTCTAAAGATACACAAGCAATTGTTGAATTGTATTGCCAAGGACAGAGATCTTGTAGTATTCCTGTAAGTATTATCGGTGTGGTAGATTTTTACAACTTAGCGAACAAAATGGATACCTCAAAGTCTGTATCAGATTCATCAGGATTGTTTGTAAAACATGATTATTTAAAGGTTCATAGTCGAGTGATCAAGACAATAGGATGTTGTCTAAATATTTCGAGTAAGTGCTTCTTTACTTCTCTGGATTCGTACAAGAACCTTTTAATAATCATAATATGGATACCTGATCGGGAGGTAAGGAGGGCTATACCTAAAAGCGGGAGCCTCCCACCTAAATCAGGAGACTTTTTAATTTAAGCTTTCATTATACAGGGTAGCTTCTTCAGTGGCTAAGAACTGCTATTCCAGAAGGCCCTGTTAAAATAGTGTTAAAATAGTGTTAAGTTGTAATACAAAAAAAAATATTTACAAGAAATGATTTACAAACAATGTTATACAAACATAAAACAATTGTCACCAAAACTGACATGTGAAAAAAAAAATGGGGGCTATACCTAGAAGCAGGAGATTCCCACCTAAATCGAGAGACTTGACAGGTATGACATCCTCGGTTCTATGTACAGGACAGATGGTGATTACACACAGGACAATATTTAAGTGTTTGATTTTTTGTTGAACCTTATTTGGCATGGAAATCGCAAAATTGCATCAATTACTATGATCCTTTCTCTTTATCTTGTCAACATTTGCAGGTACAACAGTCTTTATTGACTGCCTCAGACCCATGCTCTGGTACTGAAAAGTATCTGGAAGTTTCTTACACATGTGAAGGTAAGCCGTTGATAGCATTAGTTTTGAGCTCAAAGGCCCGTATTCACTAAAGTTGTTCCAGGAATATACTTCCTGGATTAATCCTTCTTGGAATAGAGATAGTTCACAGTCCTAAACTAAGTTTGAATTTATAAAGCCTGAGAAAACTAGCCCGTAGAACAACTTTTTTCTTCAATTGTGAATATCAAATGATGTCACCAATGGAAGAAATATAATGCTATTTCTGGAATAGAATAAGTTTTTTGTCAATATGGGCCAAAGAGCAGAGCTTAAAAAGGTGAGGAAAAATGCAACTAACATAACTTGTATGAAGACCTGTCCATACAATATACCCAGTCATTCACCTTCACTTCGAGACAGTAGTGTAGCCAGGGGCGCCCTTCCATATTGAGACCTGTTGGTTCAGAATGGGTATAATTTGTGGTTTATAGCCTGTTGGGGGCTTTGCCAGTCTTTAATTGTTTTTCATCTAATTTTGTCATTCCTGGTCTCACCATGCTGGAATGATCCTGGTTATATGCCACTTTTCCAATGTTACTAATACATGATAGTGTATACTCGTGACTCATTCATCTGGGTTGATATAAGTTCAAGAAATAAATTTCAGTCAAGACAATTAGAAATTTACCTACGTGGAGCAAACCGACGTTGTGAACGAAAACCATCGTCCTTCAGCTGGGTTGTGATGTAGACTTCGAGACTAGTTGGAAGTGACGTTATCAGATGTTACTAATACATGTTTGTATAAAAGGTAAAATGGGTACTTACACAAGTTTGAGTGCCTATTCCAGACCTATTCTCTCTTTTTTAAATGTTTTAGCCAGACCCCACTATTGTAATGTTTTATGTAGAAGATATTGCCACACCTCCGTCATTAAAATCCTTTAACCTTATCTATCATCATTAGACCCTGTATCCATTGGCTGTTATCCAGTGGCATATGCCCTTGTTCCATGTTCCATTGTCTCCCAATTGTCACTCGCCACACACACAATAAACCTTTGAGTGACAATTGGGGACAATGGAACATGGAACAAGGTTATATGCCAGTGGGGAACAGCCGATGGATACAGGGTCTAATAATGATAGATAAGGTTATAGGATTTAAAGTGTACCGGTACTCATTTGGCACCTGCACCCTTGTTTCTTAAGCAGGTAAATATAGGACATTTAAAGGGGCATTGAACAAAATTTTGAAATTTTTGTTTGTGGATGATTTACACTCCCTATGTTAGAAAATAACAGTCAATTACCAGATATAAGGAAAATTTTGATCAAAACCTTAAAAAAGTCTTTTTGAATTTTATTTTGTTTGTTGATTTTGGGTATGAGGTTATTCTCTAAACGTATTTATTGATGCTATACAATGACAAAGAGCCAAAGATTTGTTTGTAAAACATTCCTTTCACATCATAGATTACAGATAAATCAAAAGAAATTTGAATTTTTATTAGATCTCCTGAAAAGGCCAATTTAAAAAATTCAACTATAGAAGGCAGTATTTATAGTTGTCGACAACGATAATTGAAAATTATATAATATCTAAATATTTTGATATATAGGGTTTGAATTTGACAATGAAACTTTGCATCCTGCCATTATTGCCGCTAATACTTCAAATGGTGCAAAAATCTCAAAATGTTTGGGGAAAAGTTTGGGGATGATGCTGAACTTGTCCAATGCCCCTTTAATAAACTAGCTGTCTAAGTCATTAAATTAAACAACCATGACAAGGTAGCTCTATGCAAGTTCAAATTCAAGTTTATTTTATTTCCAAATGCATAAAGGAAGTACCCTGTAAATTTCATAGAATCAAAAATATGCATTTTTGCTAGAGGCAAAGTGAGGTCTAAAAATGATTAAATAATCACTTGTCAATACTTCTATGTAAAATGTCATTTTACAAAAAGTAGTGTTTTTTGAAAATGCACTTTTTTCATGTTCTAAAATTTTGGAACATAAATCAGATAGTAAATGTCTATTACTCTATACATATTTCGTATTATGACTTGTGCGATTCAAAATAAAATGTCCGCAAAAAGCAAAAGAGCAAGGATCAACAGGAGCATATTGGAGCTAAGATATTGTTCAAGGACACTACACCAGATGTTACATGCCCTGTTTGATTTTTTGTTGAACCTTATTTGGCATGGAA
>JXSR01S073906.1:4519-15749 GCA_000969725.1 Ophiothrix spiculata | reverse complement strand
AGTAAACCATAACCGATCGCCGCCAATAAAAATCAAACGCATTGTATATACTGGTACTGATACTGCACTGGCTAATAGTATGTGGCATCTGTAAGCTTACATAAAAGCCTAAACATCAGAAAAATCTTACGGACAGACATGAATCAATGAAACATTGTATTAAAAGACTAATCGCTAACTTTAAACATCAAATTTTGCCGCACTGACTTCAAAATTACTAAGTTAAATCAAGCAGTCCAGCGCCACGAAATATCGAAATCAGCCATATTGGTCTAGCCACTGGACTCGCCGATTTTCATGTAGGGGTGTTCTTGCGAAGTTTTTTAAATATCAATGTTTTTAAAACATGAATGCATAAGATAACGGCGATTGTACTTTATGTGCAGAGTTTTTGTGTTATCTTTCGAAAACGCAATGTAAAATGTACAGTAGGGATAGTCACTTGCTTTCGGTTTAAGCGGATTTCGTACTATTTCTTTCGTGTTAAACATGAAAAATACATGATAAAACAACAGGGAAAAGTCAGGGCTTAAAGTTCCTTTCGAGTTACAGGGTTTTACCGGTTATGTGTTTTCATATTACCGAGTTTCCACTGTACATGTATTTCTATATTTTCCTAATTTTTCACTCACTCTGTTTCTAATTTCTTTGGTTTCTTCTTCTTTCCTTTCTTTATAATTTCCTTCTCCTCAGGAGGCAGGTCCCCATCGTCATCCTCGTACCCAGGATTCTCTACTCCTTTCTTAGGAGGCAATTTCCTCCTCCGAGCATTGGTTGTGTTTTTATCAAACCTTGGACTGTCTTGGGCATCGTAAGTGTTGTTAAGCATTGCCGCATCATCGGAATCTTTCATTAGATCTGCACCTTCTTTTAATGTTTGTAACTGAAAAGTATAATAAATAAATCAAAAATTTTGGCACCAATAAATAGTCAAGATTAGTGTGATTTATGAAATTTTCCTACACAATGCCAAAGATATATCAAGTCATATTATCATAATAATAATTAAAGATGTCAGTGGGGTTGCTTAAAGAGTAGAAAACTATCATTTTCAATTGCTTTTGCAAGATTTCTGGTGTTGCTTCTTTATTTTGATACCAAAAGTATGGCTAAAAAAGCAGAAAATATAACTTCTTATTTATAAAAAAATGAATTTCTCTTTAAAGCTGAAAACTGGCATCTCTGAATAATAATGATTACAATAATAATTATTCTTAATCTATGAGTATGATTTACTTAGAAACAGTCATCCATTATCAGACAATATGACAGCGCGTTATAACATTACGAAATTGGGGCGCAGTGTAGATGTACGCACACATCTGACATGCAATTCTTTACTTGAATTGGAATGATTTATGTTTGAATAGGAGTGTACGTTTTTCCAATAATGATGTCTATTGTTTTTTGGCAATTGACTTCATTCTTAATTTTAAAATGTCTAAATTTTTGACTAAGAATGAGAATAAAAGATAATGTTTATTGTTTTGACTGTCATAATGGGCTACCCATTACTTACAAATAATGTACACCTATCCATTAGGAGACGATAGATGACAGGCAAAACAATAAATCTTATCTTTCATTCTAGATAATTAATGACAGTGCTTGCAAATGTTTCTTCACCTCTTGTATAATTAAATGCGAGAGGAGAACATTTTGGAGAAAATTGAACAATCAATGTCTTGATGACATCATTTTTATGCGGAGGAGAATTTGTGCTTGCTGCCATTTTAACTTGGCTTGTGTGTAAATCCTATGGGATTGTCCCCATCTTGGATTGTCACTCATGGAGGATGAGTTGTTATACCACCCGACATTGTGCTGCTGCATGTGCCACAATTTAAAGACTCCTCGAAACAGAACCATGGGAAAAATTAGCGTATTAAACACAGGGCAAACCACAACACACAAACACACTTGCATGTGAAATAAAAAACACACAATGTCAATGCTTAAAAGTGAAGATTTAGCCATTCTGCCAAGCAACCGGACTTGAAATCTGGAGGTAAACTAACTCTGTATGAGTGACAACAAGATGGCGGCAAGCACAAAATGTTAATTTTTAATTACTTTTAGTTCCAACATCCGAAGCTCATAGCACTAACTTGTGCTACATTGGCAAATTATTGCAACTTTGATATGACCATACATAAGTATGAAATTGACAGACCACTTACAAATTTCATAAAGGACAGTAATACTTACTACTGATTCTGCTGTTTCAGCTCTTTTCTTCTTCTTTTTCTTTTTCCCTTCCTTGCCAGATTCACTGTTGGTGAAAATAAACATTTGACAAATTGTAAAAATCTGTAGTACTGTCTTCCCAACCAAATAACTAGCAGGATTTTTTTTTGCACGCAACCATTCATTTATGGTCCAACTGCTTTAACTTTATTCCCAAAATGTTTGTTAGATTTTGGTACTAAAATATTGCTCCTATTTTTTTTTCATAATCCATGTGAAATTTAACTTTTAGGTGACCTAAAAAAAATCTGCAGTTTTAAATAATTTTTTTTTAGTTTTGCCAAAATCATGTAAAATCAGCCATTTTTTGGCCATAATGTAACAATTTTGGTTAATTTTTTAAATAAATTTCTATGTAAAAAAAATCAGTTTCTCTCCCATTTTTTTTTGGTTATTTTAAGGACGATCGCGGTGATAAGTTCCTACCTGTAGATTTTGTTTATTGTTTGTCAAATAATAGATAAAGTCAACAATAAAAAATGGGGGTCACCAACCATCTAAGCGCGCTATGACGTCATATATTATGACGTTTATTTTCCTATTGGATGATAATTTAAAAACTCAAGCATTAGGTTACTTGATGTAATTAACCTTTTTTATCTGTTCAATGTTATACAACCGAATTTTGACATTTCCGGTGATAATTTTTTTTTTTTTTTTTTTAGATTTTAACCCATGTAATTTCATCTTACGCTATCTGTTTAAAGCAGTTGGTGACCCCATAATTTTTTTCTCGATTTGACATCCACTTGACATTCACAAATTGACCAGCCAAATATTTAAAATTTCTACAGGTAGCAAATATGTGAAAAATCAGCATTTTGTAGTATAGGAAAACACACATAAAAAGTTTGATCACTGAATGCCCGTTGTGTCGGGTTGACACTTGTTCAGAAGTGTTCGGCATTTATCTGTAAGAAAATGCGTAGATAACAAGTGCGCGCGTTGTGTTTTGTGTATAAGGCACCAATCTTACGCTTAGTTACCACGTGCGCGTTTTGTCAAACTTTTTCCGCAAATGACCAAGTTAACAAATTCTGTAACATCGCCCTCTAAATTAACACCGCGATCATCTTGCATTCAATACCTGTGACTTAAAACAAACTTACTTGACTCTTTGTTGCTCTAACGTCATGAGCAACTCATCAAATTTGGCCTTGGTCTTGTCATGCATTGCATCATGCTCACTATGTGGGGCTGTAAAAGGAACAATAATCAGTGTCATCATAAACAACTTGTTAATCCAAAGATAGCCTCAGTTTGAGGCCCATGGCAGGCTTGGGATAGTAAAAGGATAGTCCATTGGGCTTTATGTTAAATCTGACTTTAATCATTACATTTTTTTCTACTCTTACTATTACAACATTCCATACACGTTTCCAATCCTACTAGATAGCCATATTCCAAGTTTAGCTTGTCTGACTTCTGGAAAGTCAGCAGGGGTTTGTTACAAAGTGATCAAATCCTTTGTAGTCCATCTAGATGGACCTCACAACTACGGCGCTCGCTTGTTAGGTCCATCTAGATGGACTAATCCTTTGTGGTGGGATATACATGTAGACCCCTGTATATTAAAAGATAAGCAGATGCATAGATGTTTGATCTAAGTGTGTTATGAACTAGAAGATGTGACCTTAGAACACAGTTACCATGGTTACACTTGGAATGAAGTTGGGGGTTGGTTCCAATAAACTTGACCTGGTATTGGATATTACATCATGAATATGCTGTATTTTTTATACATTGCAGTTTTATTTGGGGATACATATATGGAGCTGGTACAGATGCTAAAGGATATTGTAATGCTTTTATTGCAAAGAAAAAAGGAAAATGGAAAAATAGAAATGAAATAAAAAATTGAAAATATACAAAAAACATGAATTGTAGGAATAAAACTATAATAGTATTGAAAAGAAAGGAATGTAATGTTAATTGGATAAAAGAAAGGGAATTGAAAGGAAAATGGACAGATGCTCCCAGGCAATTAAGAAAAAAAAAAAAGAAAAAAAAACATCATAACCCAAGATATAGAGATAAAGGAGCACTCAAAGGGTTTGTTCAAGTCTAATCAAAAGAGGAGCTTGGTGTTTAAAAACCGGGGGGCACAAACAGACACAGATATAAATTTCAATTATTTAATTTTTCTCAAGGTTTTTTCACTATTTACAGGGTTTATAGGGTTTTACGTGGGGGCTAAAAATGTGTTCATAGACCACATTAACCTGATAAAAATCTGACAAGAAAAAATATTTTAAAAATAAATACTGGCTTTTACACTGCCCATTGTTCTCATTTTGTCCATTGATTCAAATGATTTTCAAGATCAACTCTAAGAAGTAAGCCATGGAATTCATTTTCTTGGCACAAATAAGTGGTACCTTCTGGTCAGCGTTCGAATTAAGGAAAAATATGGTTGTCCGACGGACAACCAGGTTGTAATTTTCAGTTGTCCGTCGGAAATTTGGTTGTCCGTCAGGGCCGGCGCCAGACTCAAAAAGGTACCCCAAATTTGTTTTGAGGTAGCTTTTCAAAGCTGACAAGAAAAAAAGGTCTCCCAAGCGCACAGACAACTACGAGACACCTACTTCCATTTTTTTCAACAGCAAATTGATAAAAAGTCATATTTTTTACAGCGATCAGGGAATTGAAGAAAAATGCTCAACAATTTTACAATTTTCCAGTTTTGAAATAGACATGCTAAAAGTATGTTTATTTGACTTTGAAAAATTATGGTTGTCCGCCGGACAACCACAGCATTAATTTAGGTTGTCCGGCGCTAGATTTTGTTGTCCCGGACAACCGGACAACCGGACAACCAGAATTTCGAACGCTGCTTTTGGTCTATCTATCTTGTACGAAAAGTAGGATTACATGAATAAGATGCTAAAATTATCTTAACCTTTTCCTGCCGTAGGGCATCTGGGGACGCCCTAAATTACTGCAGATGTCCCCCAGATGCCCTAAATAAAACGGATGTATAACTTCTTTCACTGCCTGTTACCTTCAAAAACATGTACACTTTCCCAGGCAATGTGTACAGTTCATACAGATCTATGTATTATGCTGAAGTCTCCTTGAATTATATAGAATATTTCTAAACACAATTTGAATTTACATTGGTAGCCAATTTAGAGCTAAAATGCCTTCAGGCTGGGGTGGAAAAAGTGGTCAGTCTGGAAAGGATTAAATCAGCCTATTTATGAAATTTGACATTCACATACAATATGGCTGCCACATGAACACATCAAATGCTCAATTTGTTTTTCAAGATATGTTAAAAGTTATGTTGCGGATTACCTGGTCACAGCGCAAAACAAATGAGTTCATACGATCACTCACCAAACAACCGCAACTGACAGGGACTATAAGAACCCGCAGATTGAAATGGTTCGGGCATCTGCAACGCATGGA
Source organism: Ophiothrix spiculata (assembly GCA_000969725.1). Lineage (NCBI taxonomy): Eukaryota > Metazoa > Echinodermata > Ophiuroidea > Amphilepidida > Ophiotrichidae > Ophiothrix > Ophiothrix spiculata. Next base: position 10,091 of record JXSR01S073906.1, on the reverse strand, counting down.
TCCGAAGAGGATTCCAAAGATCTTATACCATTGGAATCCAACGCATGGGCACCGCAGACGGGGACGTCCCAGGACAACTTGGAAAGACGTTGTAAAGAGAGACCTCAACTTTCTTGGACTGAGATGGTCTGTTGAAGAAGCAGAGGTGGCAGCCCAAGATCGTGCTGTGTGGAAAATTCTCTCCGGTCAGGCAGCAGGTGCAGAGATGTGCGACGCTGACCGGTAGGTAGGTAGGTAGGTATGTTGTACTTAATTTTGTTTGTTTATTCACTTGTTTATTTATTTACTTATTTATTGTTTTTTATTTTATTTATCTGTTTATTGCTATGAAAAGAAGACCTTGTTGTTATCACTGTAAAATTCCGAGATGGAATACAACATGCTCAATAAGTTCTAAAAATGGACGAAGGGGGAAAACACATATCTCTACAATAATTTTTGCTTAGAACATGCCCTGTTTTGTTCTAACGATATCAGTTCTGTGATTCTGTGATCTTGCACGTGTTACCCGGCTAATATACAGACAAGTCAAATATTTTGCAGACAGCCTCGAGCACAATTCGTCATATGAGTGCAAGAAAGCCGTATCTGCAATGGCTGCCCTAAGTTATATTTATTTTACACCTTGTGACAAGAATGTGAAAAATAACTCAAAATGTTCCTGTCTTATGTCAGTGGTTCTTGAAATGGTTCTTCAGAACCATTTCAAGAACCACTGACCCAAGACTGGAGGTCATACAGTGTGCAATCCAAATTTAAGGCAGCTATTGCAGATAAGACTTTCTTGCACTCAACTGAGGTTGACTGGTGGACAACAAAGATTTTTTGTTTATGTCGAACTCTCTTAGTCAGTAAACATTGAGCCTTCATGTCCCACAAATATCACTTACATACAGGTCCTCCATTCTCATCACCACTCTTTGATACTTTCTTTTTCTTCTTTACCTTCCCTGTGGAGAGAAAAAATAATGAATAATAAAGATTTTAAAATCTTTAAACAAATCCTTTTAACAACAAGATGGTTCACGAACCAGTAGTCTCGCCTGCGTATGGACCGCTTACTGAATTGACCGCCTACTTAATCATTTAGTTGTGGAGTAGGGTAGGGTAGGGTAGGAGTTGGGTATAAAAAGCGCTGTCTTAATTGATTGCTAAATGGGGTCATCATTGACACATTTGATCGCTGGTCCAAGACGAACAATTGGACACCTTAATCTTTGAAACCAGACAAAGTTGAAAATTTGACCCCAAGGGAAAAGTCAGACAACGGGGTCACCATTGAAGCTTTTGATCGCTGGTCCAAGACGATCAATTTGACACCTTAATCTTTGAAATCGGACAAAGTTGAAAATTTGACCCCAAGGGAAGGTCAGACGACGGGGTCACCATTGACACTTTTGATCGCTGGTCCAAGTTCAACAATTAATCTTTGAAAATGGACAAAATTGAAAATTTGACCCCCAACGGAAAGGTTGGATGATGGGGTCACCATTGAAACATTTGATCGCTGACAAAAATTTGACACCTCAACCTTTGAAATAGGACAAAGTTTCTTTTGGACCTTTGTATTTCAATGAGTTAATTATTATACAGGGAGTTTAATAGTCATCACGTTGGTTACATGGGAACATTTTTGAAAATTCATCATTTTCATAAAATGCGATTACTGCTTGCTTAGTCTCAACTGAAAGAGGCCTACGACATTTTAAAAGTGAGTGGGTCAGCCAATACAAAATTTCATCAACACCATCACCCACACAAAAGAAGAAAAAATGAAAATGGGTGCGCGATGCAAGTTAGTGATTTTCAGGTGACAGTAATTACACCACACTGCACGGCACTGAGCAGCCTATCAGGGATTTTAAAAATGCTGAAAAGTTTGTAACTTGGAAACGAATGGTCGGAATCAAGTTCAGCTGGGACCCTAGACACAACAAATAGTTTCAGTTGTCTAGATACAGTCAGTTTGGATTTCGAACGACCAGTCATTTGCCTCACCGCTGGCAGCCTCATCACCTCGGAAACAAATCAACGACAATATGTCGCCTAAATCAGCCCAAGTTGATATAAGCAATGGCAAAAAAACTGCCAATAAAACACAATGGACACACACAAATAAAAATACCAAATATAAACCAACATCTGGCTGAGAGGAGATTTTAATTTGTCGGAAATACAGTAGGAATTTCAAAATGTTGTGCCAGGAGCCCAAAAAGCGGGCCTCTGTAGAGAACTAATTAACAATTTTTAATGACTTTGGCCTCAATCAGGTGGTAAATACTAAAATAGTCCTACAAGAGGCGATAATACACTAGATCTCTTGTTCGTTAAAAACCCGTCATTGGTGCTAAAATCTTCCATCAATCCAGGTATCAGTGACCACGAAGGCATCCCAGTAATCCTTCTTAACACCAGACCATCCATAACGAAACAGGCGCCAAGAAAGATTTACTTGTATAAGAAGGCCAACATCGATGATTTCAAAAAGGAAACCAAAGAAATCAGTAAGGAAATTGAGGCTAGAATCATTGATCTCAGCATTGACGTTGATGTTAATAATTTATGGACAATGTTCAAAAATATGTTACAAACTGCAGAAGATAAATGTGTACCTTCCAAAGTAGTTAAGCAAAACCAGAGACTACCATGGATCAACCGTAAAATCAGGTGTTTACACAAGCGCAAACAACGTGCATTTAACCATGCTAAAAAGTCTGGATTAGAAACTGACTGGGACAAGTTTCGGGATCTCAGAAAGCAGACCTCAATCAGGTGGTAAATAGTCCTACAAGAGACAATAATACACTAGATCTCTTGTTCGTTAAAAACCCGTCATTGGTGCTAAAATCTTCCATCAATCCAGGTATCAGTGACCACGATGGCATCCCAGTAAACCTTCTTAACACCAGACCATCCATAACGAAAATGTTTTTTGTATAAACTCGACTCAAAATTTTGGGAATTTGGTAAATTTCTTAAAAATTGATATAGGCCTATACATGGGTGGTACCCGGGGGGGGTACTTAGTACAAAAGTGGTTATGGGGACGTGCCGCAAATTCGGGTTGCAAAATCAGGCTCTCTGGTATTTCAATCGGTCCTTTTTCTTCCCAAAATGTGGTATTTTGATGGGTCACTTTTCAAAATTTTCCAAAATTTGCGCCATTTGGCGCAAATTTGGACATTTCTTCACAAAACTTTAGCCAAAATAGCGCAAAATTGGGTGAAAAAAATGCAAATTTTGATCAAACTTGACTCAAAATTTGGAAGATTTGGTATATGGATGGGTCCCTTTTTCTTTAAAATTGGTATTTGGATGGGTGGCTTTTCAAATTTCCCTGCGGCACACCCATACCAAAACCAAACTTGAGTACCCCCCCCGGGGGGTGGTACTTCAAATTTCTAGCGGCACACCCCTACCAAAACCAAACTTGAGTACCCCCCCCGGGGGGTGGTACTTCAAATTTCTAGCGACACACCCCTACCAAACCAAACTTGAGAACCCCCCCCCCCCCCGGGACATTTGGCCAAATTTTCTAAGTTCAAAGTCATGATTTTAAGAAATTGGAAAAAGGTCAAAACAATTTGACCATCAAATAGGGATAGACTTACTAGTAAGCCGAATATGATATTAGATCCGACACGTATTGACCTTCTCTGTACATGAATTTCATAAGTCAATATTTTCTTTCAGAGAGCATATAAATTTACCAAAAGTATGCCAGTATATTTTCATTAGTATTTAACAGCATATAACAGGCCTATATCAGTTTCAGTTGAGTTTAAATGCATTTTTTTGATACAAGTTTGTCAAAATCCAAGATGGCGGCCACCATGTGCTCTAACAAAAAAGCTGCCCAAATCATGGTTTAAACTTTACTCTAGCATTTTAAAATACTCACAATAATATTCCAAAGTCATTGTGGATCATTTCAGTGAACATGGTGAATGTTTGGGTCCTGCATGTAAACTTAGTTTACTAAAAATTGATGAAACAACTTTTTCAACTCATATCTGTACGATGTCAATTGACTTTCTTGTGACTCTATTGAAGAGTCACATGCCATGCGCATGGTTGGCTCTAATATGATATATTCAATAGGGAGGACACTTGGCGTCAAGCCAACATCACACCAATTTTTAAAAAGGTGATAGGGCTCGCCTCGGGCTGAAAATTATAGGCCTGTGTCACTAACCAGTGTCAGTGTCTGTGTCACTAACCAGTGTCAGCTGTAAGGTTCTAGAACACATCATCCATTCTAATATTATGCATCATTTTGATACCCATTCAATTCTTACAGATAAATAGCATGGTTTCCGTTCAAAACACTCGACGGAATCTCAGCTTATTCTTACTGTCCATGACCTGGCTGTATCACTTGACAACAAAAGACAAGTTGATCTTATAGTCATGGACTTCAGTAAAGCTTTTGATGTGGTACCACATAACAGGTTATTACAAAAACTGAGGCGTTATGGTGTACAAAATAGACACAAAGATGGATTAGCAGTTTCTTCAAGTGCCATGTCCAGCGCATTGTCGTAGGCGGTCGTAGTTTTGGAACTAAATTTATGAAAATCGCATTGTTCAGATCAGAGAAATCAACGATATGTTTTGTTTGTTTACATGGTTACGATTTGTAAACATATCTTCAAACATCATTTTTGTGTGACTAACAACTTCGGGTAAATTTATTATAATATAAATATTCAAACTTCGGGTAAATTTATTATAATATAAATATTCAAACTTCGGGTAAATTTATTATAAATATCCGCTGTCATGTTTGTGGAGTGTTGCAGTTCGTATCTGATATTATCCTTTTTGGGGATATATTGGGTATGTGCAATTATGCGACAGGTGACTTTGATTACAGAGCTTGGTAAATTGGTTCTGGCTAGCCTCAACACAGGCCTATTCCGATGTACTGCATCTACATAGGCCTGAGAGAACTGAAGTGAACATTTGGCAAGATTTTTTAAGTTCAAAGTCATGATTTCAAGAAATTGGAAAAAGGACAAAACAATTTGACCATCAAATAGGGAGGAGAAAACGTTCCTTGACAAGAACGAGGTACTCGATCATCTAAATAATCCATACATACTTTTAAAAGATCAACCAAAAACGGGGAAAAATCACTATCTGCAAAAGTAGAAAGAATCGTATTCTACAACGTGGTAAACAAAAATATTTACCACAGGCCAGTTCTGGCTGTGGTACCAATACCACAGGCACAGCCAGATATTTCGGGTAACAGAACCCAAGCAATTCAAGGAAGCAACTCAAGCATACATAGACAAGGCGGTAGACACAGCCGTCTTCCTATAGTCCTTGGTGTAGTAATTGACATTTATTATATTGGAAACTGTCCTCCCAAATGTGTAGCTGGCGATTAAATCAATTCAAACCCGTTATGTTGATGGCCAAGGATAAGTCAATATCAGTATGTTTAAAACCCTTTCGGATCCGAATTAATTTTTTAATAAATTGCAAGCTTTAAAACATCACCAAATATGATACTTTAGGTTGTTTCATTTCGGAGATACAAACATTTTTGTTGTTGTACTTTTAA